>CM031684.1:24567202-24632202 GCA_006182925.3 Reinhardtius hippoglossoides
CTTCATTTAGAGTGAAGATTCATATCAGTGATGTTTGGTTCTTGAGTCTTTGAGTCTTTGAGTCTTTGAGTCTTGTCACGTCTGTTGTGTTAAACTGACACACAACAACCAATCATCTTCTGTTTGTACTATTTTACAAGGTCGTACCATCATTGTATTTAATTCTATTTAGATTTTATTATTGTATTATTCTAATTCTTCTTTCCCCTCTTTCAATCTGATCTTCTTAATCTCTTTAGATTGGAAATAGCTTTGAACTGAACTTCCTGGTTTTTCGTTGTTTTATTGTCTCTGAGCAGCAGCTTGAATCTTCCTCTGAAGTGAAATGTGATAAAACCTTATTGTTCATTTAGGTTGAAAGATGCAGAATAATAAATCTGATTATTTCCATAAAATGTTTCAAAACCTTTCAAAGTCAGTTTGAAAATGTAAAAAGTAGAAAGGGTTAGGGTTAAGGTTACCACCTAGGGTTAGGGTTACCACCTAGGGTTAGGGTTACCACCTAGGGTTAGGGTTACCACCTAGGGTTAGATTCCTGGAACCTGAGCTCCAGTTACTGAGTATTTGTACAGAAGTACATTAGATGTTTGTGTTCATTGTCGTCTTCTCTGTCACTTGTTCACAGTGAGAGATGGAAAACCAGAGTTTCCGCAGCAACGTGCTGCTGCTGGAGGGGTTAAAGGTCAGCCCTGCGTCCTCTGTTCCTGCCTTCGTCCTGCTCCTCCTCATGTACGTCTTCATCATGGTGTCTAACGTGGGCCTGGTGCTGCTGATCTCCACGGAGCGGAGCCTCCACCAGCCCATGTACCTGCTCTTCTGCAACATGAGCATCAACGACGCGTTCGGAGCCACGATCATCATCCCTCATGTTCTCCGAGATATTTTAACCTCAAACTCCGAGCGCTACATTCGCTACGTGGACTGCGTGGTCCAGGCGTTCTGCGTCCACCTGTACGGCAGCACCTCCCACACCGTGCTCATGATCATGGCCTTCGACCGCTACGTGGCCATCTGCAACCCCCTGCGTTACGCCGCCATCATGACCAACAAGATGGTGGTCAAGCTGTCGGTGGCGGCCTGGGGAACGGCTCTGGTATTGGTGGCGATCCTCCTGGGCCTCACCGTCCGCCTGACGCGCTGCCGTCGGGTTATATCCAACCTGTTCTGCGACAACGCCTCCTTGTTCAAACTGTCGTGTGACAGCGTCTTCATCAACCAGGTGTACGGCCTCGGCTACACCGTCGCCCTGCTGGGCTCGTCCATCTGCAGCGTCACGCTCACCTACCTGAAGATCGCCGCCGTGTGCGTGCGCAGCAAGAACAAGGTGCTGAACAGCAAGGCTCTGCAGACCTGCGCCTCCCACCTGACCGTGTACGTCCTCCTGCTGCTGTCGGCCTTCATCATCGTCATCCTGCACCGCTTCCCCCGGCTGTCCGACCACAGGAAGGTGGCGGCCATAGTGGGCGAAGTGGCTCTGCCCGCTCTGAACGCCGTTATCTACGGGCTGCAGATGAAAGAGGTCAGACAGCGAGTCACTAATGTGTTCCACTGTAAACTGTCCAATCACAAGCATGAGCAGCGTTTACACTCATGGAAATAACACGCTAATATTCAGTAAATGTTCATCACTGGAAATATTTATATAACTATAGATGTTCAAAACTGTAAATATTTGTATTACTGTAAATATTTAAAACTGTTCATATTTATATCACTGTATATATTCATATCTGTAAATATTCATAAATTGACATATTCATAAATTGACATTTATAAAATTGTAAATATTCATATAACTATACATATTAATTTCTGGAAATATTCATAACTGTAAATATTTATATAACTGTACATATTCATTATCTTTATATTTTGTCTTTGTTATTTCACATTTAGACCAATAAAAACAAGGTTACAATAATTGTAAAATAAGTCAATTTAAATTTGCATGTTGTACATCACGTGCACCATATTGGATGAACTTGAGACAACGTGCACGTGACCAAAGCTGATTGGAGGAAAGTTGATCAACCTCATGTTCAGAAGTGATGACGTCACGACGCTGCTGTCGACTAATAAGACGAGAGAGTCGGTCCAGCTGTGGAGAGAGAGGAGGGCGTTCGACAGGTAAACACAGACCTGCATCGTCTCCACAGCTGTGGGCACGATGCATTACCTAACCCCTCGATCTAACCTTAACTAGGGCATCTAAATAACTAACCTAACGCTCATCTACTAAGGCTAATAACTACCTACCAACCTCAATCAACCTTAACTAGGGCATCTAAATAACTAACCTAACGCTAACCCCTCAATCTAACCTTAACTAGAGCATCTAAATAACTAACCTAACGCTAACCCCTCAATCTAACCTTAACTAGAGCATCTAAATAACTAACCTAACGCTAACCCCTCAATCTAACCTTAACTAGAGCATCTAAATAACTAACCTAACGCTAACCCCTCAATCTAACCTTAACTAGGGCATCTAAATAACTAACCTAACGCTAACCCCTCAATCTAACCTTAACTAGGGCATCTAAATAACTTAACCCTCAAACAAACCTTTGGATTTGTGGGGACCAGACAAAACGTCCTCACAAAGATGGTATTGAACCAAAATCGGCCTCATATCTATAGACACACACACACACACACACACACACACACACACACACACACACACACACAGCTTTGTGTTAAAGGTTGAAATGTAAACATCGTGTGTTTCTCTTTTGATTTGTTGCATTTCTGTCGCTTCATGAGGTTTAATTCAGTGAAACAGTTTGATGTGAAAATGTCGGAACATTAAAGCTCAAATCTTATTTCACTGAGTCGATGTTAAATCTAAAGTGTAAAATGTTATTCTTGTATTTTCATCAACCAGAAACGTTTTAAATATATCTAACAAAAGTTGTGATGTTTTTCATTTCATGTCTTTGTTATAAACGGTGATTCATATAAACTCACCGGCTGAGGTTGTGTTTTATTTGTCTCGTTTCAAAGTGAAATAACAAGATCTTGACTTTATATTTATCATATGATTGTTTTTATTTTATTTTATTGTAGATATTGTATATATATATATATATATATTGTATATATATATGTGTGTGTGTCATGTATTGTGTGTAATTATATATATAGATGTAAATAAAAGCAAAAAAGTAAAATATTAGATTATATTCATGATAGTAAAAATATACCATTTTATATAATATACCGTACATCATAATAATATTGAACTAGTTATTTCTGTGTCAATACTTGTTTAAGTCTATTTGTCCAAAGAGCACAATCCAACCACGTTACAAAATAAAAAAACATATTTCTATGTCCAAAAACGTTTCGCCTGATGATTTTAAATTGAGTTAAATAGTTTTTTTTGAATAATAAAACACTAAAATATGTTAATAAACCAGATTAGAACATAAATAAATGTTGTATAATCCCAGTTTGTCTCATATCTGAACAAAGAGCAACGTCCTCTGAGTGAAACTCGAACCTTCCCCAGGGAAAAGGAAGCGTCGCAGTGAGAATCCAGGAAGTGAAACAGGAGAAAGAACGAAGGATGGAAGTTGTGACGGATGAAGTGATAACAACGATGGAGGTGTAGTTAGGAACAGCAGGTTTTACATGTTATGACTTATAGTGTTTATCTAAATCACCCAGTTACGATCATCGTGGATCAGCTGCCACCACAACAAACCTTTTACATCTGAGAATCAAAGTCTCAGTGGGAATCAAGCAATCTGTTTTATTCTATTTGTTTGTTGAACAGGTTCATTATTTAGTTTTTTAGGATTAAAATCCATAAAATCTTGATTCTTTAAAAACTCGACAGAATCATTTGTCATGAGGGTCAAAGTTGAATTCAAGGTTTCTGATCTGTATTTGTTCTCAGGTGTTGATTGACAGCTGATCATGATCGTTCCTCTGCAGGATGAACAACGTCAGCGTGGATCTTCTGCTGCTGGAGGGGTTAAAGGTCAGCCCTGCGTCCTCTGTTCCTGCCTTCGTCCTGCTCCTCCTCATCTACGTCTTCATCATGGTGTCTAACGTGGGCCTGGTGCTGCTGATCTCCACGGAGCGGAGCCTCCACCAGCCCATGTACCTGCTCTTCTGCAACATGAGCATCAACGACGCGTTCGGAGCCACCGTGGTCATCCCTCGTCTGCTGAGCGACGCCTTCCTCCCGGGTTCGGACCGATACATTTCTTACGTGGACTGTGTGGTTCAGGCGTTCTGCGCTCACCTCCACGCGAGCACCTCCCACACCGTGCTCATGATCATGGCCTTCGACCGCTACATGGCAATCTGCGACCCCCTGCGTTACGCCGCCATCATGACCAACAAGATGGTGGTGAATTTGTCGGTGTCAGCGTGGACGGTTGCTCTCCTCCTGGTGGCCGTGCTCGTGGGCCTCAGCGTCCGTCTGTCGCGCTGCAGGTGGATCATATTCAACCCGTTCTGTGACAACGCCTCCTTGTTCAAACTCTCGTGTGAAAGTGTCCTCGTCAACAACATCTACGGCCTCGGCTACACCGTGGTCCTGCTGGGCTCGTCCCTCGGCAGCGTCACGCTCACCTACCTGAGGATCGCCATGGTGTGTCTGAGCAGCAGGAACAAGGTGCTGAACGGCCGGGCGCTGCAGACCTGCGCCACCCACCTCGCCGTCTACATCATCATGTTTGTGTCCGGCGCCATCATCATCGTCCTCCATCGTTTCCCCGACCTGTCCGACCACAGGAAGCTGGCTTCCATCATGTTACACGTGGTTCCTCCCGCCATGAACGCCGTCATCTACGGACTGCAGATCAAAACGGTCCGAGAGAAAATCAGCATCCTGTTCAGCAGGAAGTGAAGTGACTGATTCCACTGAAAATGTTTTCTAATAATTCTGCTGTTGATATTTGTCATTAAATTTAAGTTTGACCTCCATGTTTGTGAAATGATTAAAAGTCAACTTTATTCAAACTGAACCGTTCACTGTGTTATGTAATAACATCATAACACACACACACACACACACCATGAAGTGATGAACGTCCTCAGGGTGTCGGATCGTCCGCTGACATCACGACCTCTAGACGCTGCGTCATCTTATAAGATGTGAGTCAGTCCAGGTCTGATGTGACTGGAGGAGGTTCAACACAGTGTGGCATCACAAGGGGACAGGTTGTGGAGGGGAACTACATCCTCACCCAGGATCAGTGCCCACAACCCAAAATGGCCGCCGGGCTAGAGACTACAGCTCCCAGACTGCCTCATCGTGCACCCAGCTGCAGGTGCTTAAGGCCCCTAATTGAGGCAGGGCTGGGAGACTGAATAAAGGGCAGAGCAACACTGGAGAGGAGTTGGGCCCGGAGTAGGAGAGAGGACCACTAGAGGAGTTGGGCCCGGAGTAGGAGAGAGCACCACTGGAGATGAGTTGGGCCCGGAGTAGGAGAGAGCACCACTAGAGAGGAGTTGGGCCGGAGTAGGGGAGAGCACCACTAGAGAGGAGTTGGGCCGGAGTAGGGGAGAGCACCACTGGAGAGGAGCTGGGCCCGGAGTAGGGGAGAGCACCACTGGAGAGGAGCTGGGCCCGGAGTAGGGGAGAGGACCACTGGAGAGGAGTTGGGCCGGAGTAGGAGAGAGCACCACTGGAGAGGAGTTGGGCCCGGAGTAGGAGAGAGGACCACTGGAGAGGAGTTGGGCCCGGAGTAGGAGAGAGGACCACTAGAGAGGAGTTGGGCCCGGAGTAGGAGAGAGCACCACTGGAGAGGAGTTGGGCCGGAGTAGGGGAGAGCACCACTGGAGAGGAGTTGGGCCCAGAGTAGGAGAGAGGACCACTGGAGAGGAGTTGGGCCTGGAGTAGGGGAGAGCACCACTGGAGAGGAGTTGGGCCGGAGTAGGAGAGAGCACCACTGGAGAGGAGCTGGGCCCGGAGTAGGGGAGAGGACCACTGGAGAGGAGTTGGGCCCGGGTAGGAGAGAGGACCACTGGAGAGGAGTTGGGCCCGGAGTAGGAGAGAGCACCACTAGAGAGGAGTTGGGCCGGAGTAGGGGAGAGCACCACTGGAGAGGAGTTGGGCCTGGAGTAGGAGAGAGTACCACTAGAGAGGAGTTGGGCCTGGAGTAGGGGAGAGGACCACTAGAGAGGAGTTGGGCCTGGAGTAGGAGAGAGTACCACTAGAGAGGAGTTGGGCCTGGAGTAGGGGAGAGGACCACTAGAGAGGAGTTGGGCCTGGAGTAGGAGAGAGTACCACTAGAGAGGAGTTGGGCCTGGAGTAGGAGAGAGGACCACTAGAGAGGAGTTGGGCCTGGAGTAGGGGAGAGCACCACTGGAGAGGAGTTGGGCCCGGAGTAGGGGAGAGGACCACTGGAGAGGAGTTGGGCCCGGAGTAGGAGAGAGCACCACTAGAGAGGAGTTGGGCCTGGAGTAGGAGAGAGCACCACTAGAGAGGAGTTGGGCCCGGAGTAGGAGAGAGCACCACTAGAAAGGAGTTGGGCCCGGAGTAGGAGAGAGGACCACTGGAGAGGAGTTGGGCCCGGAGTAGGAGAGAGCACCACTAGAGAGGAGTTGGGCCCGGAGTAGGAGAGAGCACCACTAGAAAGGAGTTGGGCCCGGAGTAGGAGAGAGGACCACTGGGGAGGAGTTGGGCCGGAGTAGGAGAGAGGACCACTGGAGAGGAGTTGGGCCCGGAGTAGCAGAGAGCACCACTAGAGAGGAGTTGGGCCCGGAGTAGGAGAGAGCACCACTAGAAAGGAGTTGGGCCCGGAGTAGGAGAGAGGACCACTGGAGAGGAGTTGGGCCCGGAGTAGGGGAGAGCACCACTGGAGAGGAGTTGGGCCTGGAGTAGGAGAGAGGACCACTGGGGAGGAGTTGGGCCCGGAGTAGGGGAGAGCACCACTGGAGAGGAGTTGGGCCTGGAGTAGGAGAGAGCACCACTAGAGAGGAGTTGGGCCCGGAGTAGGGGAGAGCACCACTAGAAAGGAGTTGGGCCCGGAGTAGGAGAGAGGACCACTGGAGAGGAGTTGGGCCCGGAGTAGGAGAGAGCACCACTAGAGAGGAGTTGGGCCCGGAGTAGGAGAGAGCACCACTAGAAAGGAGTTGGGCCCGGAGTAGGAGAGAGGACCACTGGGGAGGAGTTGGGCCCGGAGTAGGGGAGAGCACCACTGGAGAGGAGTTGGGCCCGGAGTAGGAGAGAGCACCACTAGAAGGAGTTGGGCCCGGAGTAGGAGAGGACCACTGGAGAGGAGTTGGGCCCGGAGTAGGAGAGGACCACTGGAGAGGAGTTGGCCTGGAGTAGGAGAGAGGACCACTGGGGAGGAGTTGGGCCGAGTAGGGAGAGCACCACTGAGAGGAGTTGGGCCCGAGTGGAGAGAGCCCACTAGAGAGGAGTTGGGCCCGGGGTAGGGAGAGCACCACTAGAAGGAGTGGCCCGGAGTAGGAAGAGGACCACTGGAGAGAGTTGGCCGGAGTAGGGGAAGCACCACGGAGAGGAGTTTGGGCCGGAGTATGGAGAGAGCACCACTAGAAAGGAGTTGGGGCCTGGAGTAGGAGAGAGGACCACTGGGGAGGAGTTGGGCTGGAGTAGGGGAGAGCACCACATGGAGAGAGTTGGGCCGGAGTAGGAGAGAGGACCACTGGGGAGGAGTTGGGCCGGAGTAGGGAGAGACCACTGAGAGGGTTGGGCCTGAGTGAGGAGAGACCACTAGAGAGGAGTGGGCCCGGTAGGGGAGACACCACTGGGAGAGTTGGCCCGGAGTAGGAGAGAGCACCACTGGGGAGAGTTGGGCCCGGAGTAAGGAGAAGGACCACAGAGAGGAGTTGGCCCGGAGTAGGGGAGAGCACCACTGGAGAGGAGTTGGGCCCGGAGTAGCAGAGAGCACCTAGAGGACCACTGGAGAGGAGTTGGGCCCGGAGTAGGAGAGAGCACCACTGGGGAGGAGTTGGGCCCGGAGTAGGAGAGAGGACCACTGGAGAGGAGTTGGGCCCGGAGTAGGAGAGAGGACCACTGGAGAGGAGTTGGGCCCGGAGTAGGAGGGAGCACCTAGAGGACCACTAGAGAGGAGTTGGGCCTGGAGTAGGAGGGAGCACCTAGAGGACCACTAGAGAGGAGTTGGGCCGGAGTAGGAGAGAGCACCACTGGAGAGGAGTTGGGCCCGGAGTAGGAGGGAGGACGCCTACATGGAGGAACAGCTACCGAGGACCTGGCAGGATTGGATTACTTTTGTTTGGTGAAGAAACCACTTTCTCCTCCGGGACGCTTTATGTTTATTCATGGACTTTTTTTGTATTTTTGATGTAAAGGAACTGCCAGTGGGACGGACCAATCAACATTTATTTTTCATTTATACTGTCTGATGGTGCCTGTTTTACGCTCTCTTTTGCAGTGCCCCCCCTAGGGACAACCCGTGACGTTACACAGGTACACACACACACATCGACCGGTCGATCGCGATCGACGAATTGGGCACCCCTGGTCTACATCATCATGTTTGTGTCCGGCTCCATCGTCCTCCATCGTTTCCCCGACCTGTCCGACCACAGGACCAGACCGACCAGGCCTCCATCATGTTCCACGTGGTTCCTCCCGCCATGAACGCCGTCATCTATGGACTGCAGATCAAAACGGTCCGAGAGAAAATCAGCATCTTCAGAAAGTGAAGGAAATGTAGTTACAGAAGGAGGATTAGAAAATGAGGAGCGTAGGTCATCTATCTTTTTTGTAAAGTAGTTGACAAAGTGGCTTGGTAGAAGGGTGGAAGGGGGGCTGGGGGGGGTCAAGGAGGTTGGAAAAGATGGAGAAGAGTTTTTTGGGGTTGGAAAATGAGGATTGAATTCTAGTTTGGTAAAAAGAGCTTTTGGCTGCTGAACTGGAGGCAGAGACAGAAAAGAGACGGATCAATGAGCAGCTCGTCGTCAGGGTGTTTGATTTTCACCATTTCCTTTGTGATGCTCACATTGTGGCTCGGTCGGCTCGAGTCAGACGGAGCTGGGGACGACTTGTGGACCTGTCGTGACGTAAGAGGACAGACAGAATCAAGAGAGGAGGACAGAGGAGAAAGAAGAATGTCTGACAACATGCTTGATGATGACAGCAACGGTTGCCTGGAGACAAAGTGATGAGCAACACAACAAACTGAAGAACGAGGAGTCAAAGAAGAAGAAGAGTCAGGTTATAAAAGACGAGTGTGAGACAAGTCCGACAGGAGGACGTCCTCGTTATCACAGGTAAACAGGACACACTCACACACACAGTTTACTTTTCATTTTCATTCAAGGTATATCATAGATATATATATGTTTTATATATGAAATATTATTAATGTTAATTATAAAAAACATAAGAAACATGAATCAAACTATAAAAAGTAACTTCAAGGTCAAATTTGAGATTTTTGTTTATTTTGTTTCTACAAGATTTTAGTGAATAGTGTAAAGAAAATGAAGAAAACTTTGTATATTTCAGTTTTGATTGAAATCCGTTTTTTCCAGAAATCTTCAGTTTTATTATGTAAAGATTTTGTAACATAAAATGTCAGAGTTTTAATATAATAAATGAATTCAAGTAGAAATCTGTTCAAACGGTCACTTGGTTCACGTGATGAGACGTGTTCCTGATTCTGTTTCTGCCTGAACGGACGTTTGTCAGGTTTGTTGTGTTTCTAGTTTTTCTCCTGAGCTTCACATGTTTGTGTCAGTTTCTCTTTTATTTCTGAAAAGATTTTATTTCATGTGACAGTTGTGATAAAAACTGAAGAACTTATTATTCACGTGTATTTTGAAGAGTCACATCAGCACTAAACTGTACAATCAGATTCAAGATGTCTCATCTCAGGAGTTCATTTCATTTTACTCGATATTTATCAGTTTGTCGTTTTCATCACTTCATTTATTTATATATTTTTTTAAACATTAGAGTCGAACAAAGAGAAACTTCAGCTGCAGTGAAATCATTGAAACATAATAAATGAAATAAGCGTAAGACCGATTTTCTTCTTCTGTGGTTCACATGTTCCAGGTTCTGAACACATGTGGAAACGTTTCAGTCCATGTTGCTCAGTCAGAGAAAATAAATTACACACATGACGTGAACATGTTCAACTTGACACTTTATTTAAAGATGATTCAACACGTTTGTGCTGCTCAGACTCGCTTTGATCTTTTTCTGTTGAACTGATTTGAAATGAGTTTTCTGTTTCTCTCTCGTCATGAACGCCAGCGTCTCCTCAGCATCATGGAGAACCAGACGTTCAGTGCTGATATTTTATCCATGGAGGGGTTAAAGGTCAGCCCTGCGTCCTCTGTTCCTGCCTTCGTCCTGCTCCTCCTCATCTACGTCTTCATCATGGTGTCTAACGTGGGCCTGGTGCTGCTGATCTCCACGGAGCGGAGCCTCCACCAGCCCATGTACCTGCTCTTCTGCAACATGAGCATCAACGACGCGTTCGGAGCCACCGTGGTCATCCCTCGTCTGCTGAGCGACGTCTTCACTCCCATGACTCAGCGCTACATCTGGTACTATGAGTGCGTTCTTCAGGCCTTCGCCAGTCACTTTCATGCAGGCACCTCCCACGCGGTGCTCATGATCATGGCCTTCGACCGCTACGTGGCCATCTGCAACCCCCTGCGTTACGCCGCCATCATGACCAACCGGATGGTGGTGAAGCTGTCGGCTGGGGCCTGGTTGGCGGCCTTCATCTCCGTGGCGATCCTCCTGGGCCTCACCATCCGCCTGACGCGCTGCAGGGGGGTGATAATCAACCCTTTCTGCGATAACGCCTCCTTGTTTAAGCTCTCCTGCCAGAACCTCCTCATCAACCACATCTACGGCCTCGGCAGCGCCGTGGTCATCCTGGGCTCCTCCCTCGGCAGCATCGCGCTCACCTACCTGAGGATCGCCATCATGTGTTTCAGCAGCAAGAACAAGGCGCTGAGCAGCAAAGCGCTGCAGACCTGCGCCACCCACCTGACCGTGTACGTCATCATGTTGGTGGCGTCCTTCACCCCCATGATCATGCACCGGAACCCTCAGTGGGCGGACAGTGGTAAAGTGGCGTCCGTCATGTTTCATGTTGTGCCCACGGCGCTGAACCCCATGATCTACGGACTGAACTGTAAAGAGCTCCGACAGAAGATCATCAGCGTGTTTTACAGGAGTGAAGTCAAAATATCCCAAGATAAACTTTACAGAAATAACTAAAATACAAAGGAGCTGAATCAGAGTGAAGCTGAACTGAGATCAGATAAAAAGACTCTGAAGTTATTAACAACCAGAGTTTATCTCCAATATTCAGCAGGAAACTTTAAAACATGAAGAATTCTGAACAGAGTTTGGTGGATTTCTTACAGCTGCAGAGGATCATGGGTAATAACCACGACACAGTCAACACATTGATTCACTTTGTTTTCTCTACACAGTTAATCCCCATGTGTGGCTGCAGGGGGCGCTGTCGTCACTAACAGAAGGAAGGATTTATGGAGAAGTTTCTAAATTATATTCAATATTTTTGTTACTTAATTTAAATAATGATCATAAACTGATATTCTGCTCCATTATTATTATTTAGTTATGTTAACATTTTTTCATATTTTGCCTGTGATGTTTATTATTTGTTTTAGTGTTAAACGTCATATTTAAATGATTAATTTCACAAACCACGAGGGAAGAAAGAGTTTTTCACCAACTGGAGGTGATTTCATTTGTTCTAATAAAAGGATTTTTCTGTATAATGTAACTGGAGTTTGATCTTTTTAAATGTTTGAGATACACATACCTGTCCACAGCCAACCAGCTTATTAGTATCTTCAGTCATATTATACACATATATTATATATATATATATATATATATTTCTGTCCATCTAATTAATCCTGTCATTATGATTAATATTAGATATCATTTTTTATTACTGCTCATAATAAACTATTTACTTCGCTCATCACCATTGACGTACCAGCTGTCAATCACTCTGTGGTATCACCACCCCCCCAAACATCCGTGCTTTATGGTCTGTTTGACTCTAATGATCATATTCACTAAATGAACATCACTGTTGAAGAGACTTGTGTGGGCCTCACCTCCAGACAAGGAATAAGTGAGGCCTACGCGGCTGAGATCCTGACTGAGTTTTTCCCCGCTGTGAGGCCGGAAGGGGATTTGAAAAGCCTGTGCAGAGTTTTATGGCGGGCCAAAGCAGAGTCCCCCGAATGCCTGCGGTGGGGGTAACATTTTGCTGACCGCCGTCAGAGGTCAAACTCGGACCTTCCATTGGCTGATAGCCAACCGACCCCACGGCCCCCCCTGGAGGGAGGCCGGACACCTCATCAGGTAATAAATAGTGAGCTGTCCCTGAATCCTCTGCTCATTCCCAGTGAACTGAAGATAGCTCGCAACCTCTCCAGGTTTAGTCTATATGATCCAGGCACGATAGGGAGCAACTTACCAAACGTTTGTATTTTGATTTTTGACTTAAGACTTTAAGACTTTATTTTTGTAAACAGTCCCGTTTTGTTTTTACCTGACTTTTATTTTGAAACTGCCGCGGAAAAAGTCCGAACACTCGCAGGCCGAGTTTATCTCCCAGACTTTTTCTCCAGATCCGAAACCACAGCTGCTCTTTAGCTGGTCATCCCTGCAGAAGAGCAAGTCGTCTTCGCTACAGAAGAGCAAGACATTGATTCGCTTTAGGCACGATTTCATTCGCCCCCGGGGAACGAGGCGAATTCTCCCCATCCGGTCTGCAACCTGTTCCCGCCAGAGGATCAACTGCTCGAGGCCACGAAAACCATTTCACTTGTCTTCCCGGAACGCGCCTCCCGCGCATCATTCGACCGTGGAACATCAACAAGTAAGAGGCTGATGTCTGGGCAGAGACTAGTTTAATCATTAGCGTGTTTATTATTTGAGTGTATCTTTTGTTGAGGCCGTTGGGTCTACACTTGTTCACACTGTGTCAGAGCGCCGTGACGCATCCGCCCTCCCGGCCACGCCGGGGCACTGTGTTACCGTTAGACCAATTTTACAGAGACTTTTAACTCATTGAAAGATCGGTACACAGCGGGACGGACCTTAGTTCGTCCGCTTGGGTACCGGTAAGATCTCCTCTGATCTTTTATTGCATGTTTCTTTCCTCTCCCTCTTCTCTCTCCTAAACCCACCGGCACATACGTGCCGACCTGTAACCACACACCTCACGATACATATACATATATAATATATATATATATATTCTGAGGCCTGGGTACTGCGGTCGCATCTCGACGCCGTTCGGCGCTTTGAAACACGAGATAGACCCAAGTATCCTTTGTCCTCGATTCACACCACGTGCACCACTCCGCGCGCACCGTCATAGATTCTGCGACGCGACAACATGTGCGCAACTTCGATTCGCCATTACGCGACACAACACGTGGCACAATCTCGGGCGCCATTTTCTTCGCACACACACACACACACACAGGCACACACACACACACACACATACCTATCTCCAGATATACACATTGGAGACATTACATATATGTTTACGATCGTGATGGAAGCTTGTGGTGTTTGATCTTTGATATAGTGGGTGTTTACTGTGATAATAGTCATTGATTGACGTTGATGTCATTATCTTAAATAAACCCCATTTGTAATTAAAGTACCGGTATTTTGTGATTCTTTATACATATGTATGTGAATACAGCTGGATTATGACTGCCTGTGCTCGAACTTAAAACCTTCACTGTTCATTATATAATCTTTAATAGCAAACATTGAGATTTATAATTGAACTTTTCAGATTATGAGACTGATCTTTATCGACTAATTGTTGGTCCCTGGTACCAGGTGGTGCCCCGTCTTTGATGAAGTAGAATTACAACTTTTATCTTTCTTAATTGATAATTTTATTGTTTCCATTACTTATCTCAGTATTCGTAATTGATAACTTTATCATTTGTTAATTAATTAATTCATTATTTTAATAAAATAATTTGTATTACTTTAATAATCATATTTTATGATTATTGAAAATTAGCCAACATCCAGTCTACCTACTATTGCACAACACTTGAAACTAGAGACTGAGACATAAACTCCTGAATGTTACTGACGTTATAAAGTGAGAGATACCGTGATGACGAGATACCATCGCACAACTCTGAACATCCAACAATGTGAGTATTAATACATATGAACACTACATCACACTGAGGTGTTTCCCCATCATGAGCTTGTTGGTGCTTGATGAGACTCTGAACATGACTTCATGTTTATTATGTGCTGGTAAACTTTTCCCCAGAGAACAGCCACGTTCATAAAACCAGTGAAGCTGGTGTGACTGTAGAGAGGAGGCTGATCTCTTCACTGAGCCGACCCTCCAGGTGACTGCTCCTGTTTCTGTGAATGCTTGACAACAGCAGTGATTACTGAGGTGACGAGTGTGGATTTGTTGTTTTCTGTCGGCTCTTGTTTCATGATTTTTCCCTCGTCTCTCTCCTGCAGCTCCGATGGAAAACTCTTCATACAACAGCCTCACTCTGCAGCTCGAGGGGTTAAAGGTCACCAAGACCAGCAAGTACCCCATCTTTATCTGTCTGCTTATCATCTATGTGTTCATATTCGTTGCCAACGTGGGCATCGTGTTGTTGATATGGACGGACAAGAACCTTCACCAGCCCATGTACCTGCTCTTCTGTAACCTGTCCATCAACGACATCATGGGGAACTCTCTGCTGGTTCCCCGGGTGCTGTCAGACATCCTGGTGCCGCCCTCCGAGCGCCTCATTCACTACTACGAGTGTGTGATGCAGGCGTTCACCGGTCAAATGTTCGGCACCAACGCCCACACCGTGCTCATGATCATGGCCTTTGACAGATACGTGGCCATCTGTAATCCTCTGCGTTACGCCACCATCATGAACCAACAAGATGGTGGTCAAGCTGACCGTGTCTGCCTGGGGCGTGGCCTTTGTTCTGGTGGCCGTCCTGCTCAGTCTGACCATAAGACAGAACCGATGCAGGACTCTGATCACGAACCCGTTCTGTGACAACGCCTCGCTGTTCAAACTCTCCTGTGAGAGTGTGTTTATTAACAATGTCTACGGCCTCACGTTCACCGTGGTCCTGCTCTCAGCTTCTATCGGCAGCATAGTTCTCACCTACGCTAAGATCACAGTCGTGTGTGTGACCAGTAAGAACCAGTCTCTGAACAGTAAGGCCCTGAAGACCTGCAGCACTCACCTGTGTCTGTACCTGATCATGCTGGTCAGCGGCATGATTCCCATCGTGCTCCATCGTTTCCCCAAGTTATCTGAGTCCAGGAAGATTTCCGCCATCCTCTTTAACGTGGTCCCCGGCAGCCTGAACCCCGTCATCTACGGCCTGCAGTCCCAGGAAATACACAAGTGTTTCTCAACCTTATTCCAACGCAAACTGGTCAAGCCGTCTTTTTAATGTGCGATCAAACATTTCATGTTTTTATTTCCATGTGAAACGATGATGATGATGAATATTGAACCTGTAAAGATGAACCTTCAAATAACAGAAGATTTTGTTCAAGCATTTGAGACTAAAACCTTTCAACAGATGAAATGTTATAAATGTTCAGACAAACAATATGTGTTTGATTGATTTGATGTTTGACTGGTGTTTGTGTGATTACATGAAAAGTCATCGTTCTTTTTTCTTTAATACATTTTCCTTGACAAAAACTTTATTCAAGAAAAAAACCTAACTGTTAATTTGAGCTTAATGTACGACTTATTTTATTTAATAATGTGTGTTGGTTTGATTAAACTGTATAAAAATAACCTGAAACAATGTAGTTCTTGAGAAACGTTATCTTCTTTAATAATAATAAATAATAATATAATAATCTTTATTGTGTCATGTTGTTGTATTTGTACTTTTACTTGAATTAAGTATGTGAGTATTTTCCCACCAGTGCAGTTGTGGTGGCTGCAGAAAGCTGTATTCAAAATATAATAAAATATATAAAATATATAAAATTAAAATATAATATAATACAATATAATATAATATATTCTAATATATAATTAAATATAATATGATGTAATATAATGTAATGTAATATAATATAACACAATATGATAAAATATAATATATTGTTATATAAAAACATTAAATATAATATGATATATAAAATCGGATAAAATAAAATAAAATAAAACTAGGGCTGTCAAACGATTACATTTTTAATCAGATTAATCACAGGGTGGCTGTGATTAATCTGATTAATCTCGTTTCTAAATGCCCGAAAAATCCCCATTTTCTCTGTATATTGTTGTGGGAACAGAAAGATAAATGACAGAAGGCGGATATATACATTTAACATTCGTTTATTATTGATGACAAGTCCAAATGATAGAGTTATTAAGATTGAAAAATATCTTAAATATAGGATGATTGAATAAAACTCTTTTCTTTTCTCTTCTCAATCAAACAAACCACCAAACCTTTACACAATTAAAAGTGAAATCTGAATCTGAGCCCATCTGCAGAAGCAGCGTTGAGCCAGTTCACACTTAAAAAGAACCAGTTCCCAGTTCAGTTCATGCAGATGAAGATGAACTGGTTCAGGTTCCCAGTTCATGTTTCATTGGGAGGATTCAGGTGACAGACGTCCGGTCGTGTGTTTGGTTCTGAGTCGATGGAGTCGGATCGTGTCTGCGTGTCGCTCATTCTAACTCCGAGTCCTGACCGAGCGTCTCGTGTTGGACTGAACATGTTGACGAGTCATTTCATGATGTTTGAATTCAGTCTGATAAACTGGAATCAAACCAACACTCAGTGACTTCCTGTGCTGATCAGGTCCTGAGAACTAGTGATGAGTGTGTATTAGTTCCAGTGAGAGCCGAGTGGAGGAGGACACAGGAAGTCCAGCTCGGTCCAAACCAGCTGCTGCTCCTGAAGCAGCTGATCCCAGAGCAGCTGAGACCAGAGGAACTCTGTGTTTCACTTCTACAGAGTCACTGAGCGGCTGCTTCACGTGCACAAGCTCTTCGCACATCCATAGTTAGATGAGAACCGAGTTGTTTGACAGCTTCGTTTACGAAGTGTCTGCCGTTGTCACTGGAAATTCTGCTAGGAATTCCCCATCGTGGAATAATGTCTCTTAACAATGCAAAATGGCAGACAGAAGATCTGTGATGAGACCGTGGTGTGCTATCTTTTTACCAGAAGATGTGAGGAAGTTTCTGTGTTGCCAAAGGGCGCCAATATCATGAGTTACACCGAATGCATATCTGGAGTCAGTGTAGACTGTGAGTGTTTTACCAGTAGCCAATTTGCATGCTTCCATGAGTGCGATGAGCTCTGCTGCCTGGGCTGAGAGGTGATGAGGAAGAGAACTCGAGAGGAGAACTTCCTTATCTGAACAAACAGAAAAACCAACACAGTTAGTACCAGATACAGGGTCACGTGAGGCGGACCCATCGACATACAGAATCAAGTCAGGGTTAGAAAGAGGTTCGTCAGAGAGGTCAGGTCGTGGGGAACACTGGACTTAAGTTCAGCCACACAGTTGTGTTCTTCCCCGTCATCCGGAAGCGGAAGAAGCGTGGCTGGGTTCAAAGTTGAACAGCGTATCACTGTGATGTTGGGCATGTCAAGAAGAACAGTGTGATACCTCAACCAGCGAGCAGCAGAGAGATGTGAGGTCTTCTGTTCTGTAAGAATGAGAGACACAGCATGAGGAACAAGGAGTGTCAAGTCAGAGTAACCTACTAGTTCGTGAGGCAAGGACGGCTTTTTTCACAGGCGGCCACTGCACGCAAACAACGTGGAAGGCCAGCTGCCACCGGATCAAGTTCGGCGGAGAAGTAGGCGACAGGGCGATATTTGTCACCATGAGACTGAAGGAGGATGGAAGTCATGCAGCGGTCTCTCTCATCCACAGCCTGAACAAAAGGTTTGTCAGGGTCAGGGAGAGCAAGAGTGGGAGATTGCTGCAGCGTCTTCTTCAGTGTGACAAATGCCTCGTCTGCCTCTGGAGTCCAAACGACACGTTCGTGAGGAGTGAGTGATTTGCCTTGGTACAGAACACCTAAAGGGGCTTCAAGAAGAGCAAAGTCAGGAAGGAACGTTCTACAGAAAGAACATGTGCCGATGAATGACATGAGTTGTTTCTTCGTCAAGGGTTTGGGCATGTTAACAATAGCTTCTGATCTCTTATCAGACAGGGATTTGCCATCTTTGGTGACGACATGACCCAGAAACGTGACAGTTTGTTCAACAAACTGTAGTTTGTTGAACAAACTGTAGTTTGCTGAGGCTGACGTTATGGCCCTCACGAGCCAGATGTCTCAGCAAAGCGATCGTATCTGTTTCACATTGCTCCTGCGTGGGACTGGCAACTAGTAGATCATCAACATACTGCAAGAGAGCTGAACCCGGAGTGAGGATGAGGGGTTCAAGACTGTTCCTGAAAGCCTGATTGTATAATGATGGAGACTCACAGTAGCCTTGACATAGGCGTGTGAACGTGTAGGCCTTGTTTTCAAAGTTAAAAGCTAACCAGTACTGGCTGTCCCTGTGGACAGGAACACTAAAAATAAACATTGGATAAGTCTACAACCGAAAACCACGCTGCATTAGATGGAATTTGGGAAAGCAGCGTGTATGGGTCGGGAACAATATGCTATCGAGCAATTACAGCATCATTCACAGCCTTCAGATCCTGCACAAACCGCCACTCAGTAGGTTGACCTTTGTCTCTGATCTTCTTAACTGGGAACAGTGGAGTGCGGACCGCTGAATCAGGGCAGGGGACAATTACACCAGCCTGCAACAAGGATTCAAAAACAGGACATATCCCCTCCACTGCTTCCTGTCTGAGTGGATATTGTTGTTTACATGGCCTATAATCAGATTTTGGAGTGATTTTGACTGGATCACAGTTTCTGATGAGGCCCACATCATATTTGTCCTTTGCCCACAGTGTTTCAGGCAGATCTGAAAGTAAAGGCGAAACATCAGAGGGGCTGGACAACATTGCATAAGAATGAAGGTGATTTTCAGTCACAACAAATGAGCGTGTGGCTGGAGAACAGAAGGTTGGAGACATTTTTAGATCAAATGCACTCAGACTGGGTGAATCCATTACATCAGGCGTGGTTGTGGGTTGCCAATCAACGGCAGCCTGGCATGATCTGACAAATGGGCCTAAGTCTTGCCACTGGTCATCATGGGACTTGGAGAGCGAGATGTGAGGGCTGGAATTCGAGATGCGAAACAGTGCCATCTGCTGGTCAGTGAGTGAGACGGAAGCTGCACTTCTGGAACCAGACCAAAAAATATTGGACACTTTCAGAGAATCATCAGGAAAAGGCAAAAACAGAGATTCATGAATGTGATCTGCTGTGTCCGTCACATGTGAAGTGCAGTGCAATGAATCAGTGTGCATGAAATCAGAAAAAGGGGTGACGAGAGAGTGTGACGTGGAGAGCAGATCGGTGGAGGCATTTATAGGAAGTTGCCACTGATATACAAACAGCTGCTCATGTGTGGTCTGTGACATTGTGAAGGGGGGTGAAGAAGAATTGGGTAAACCGTCACTCCATCAGGGGAGAATACTAAATTGAGGCCTAACACAATCATCAAATCTCTTCCGAATAGATCAATTGGGCAACAGGGAGACAACATAAAATCATGTTCAAACCTTATGGGATGTTTGTCAAACTGAGCGGCGCATTTGAGAGGTTTTGTGAAATGTTATTTTCCAGTGGCAGCGCTGGCACCTTGAGAGAATATAAAGCGACCACTCATCTCAGGAGATGTGGGCAATTCTGACATCCTAACCACCGAATAACCTGCACCAGAGTCGACCATGAAATTAAGTTTGTGACCGTTAACACACAGTTCGAGTTGAGGCATTTTCTTAAAAGCATCACTATTGTACTTAACATAAGAACCACAAAGTTGTGTTTGCTCTGGTGTGTGTGTGTGTGTGTGTGGTTAGTATTGCAGGAGCATGTTTGTGTGTGTGTTTCACTTCCCTTTCTCTGAACCTCGGTGGGTAGATGGGTCGTCTCCCCCCCGTTTGCCCCTCCTCACTTTCTGTAGTTCAGTCGGCAGTGAAAGTTCTTGTCTTCCCGTCCTCTCGCCGTTGGGGGCAGTTCTTTGCCCAGTGTCCATTTTGTCTGCAGATTGAACACTCATCTCTGGCAAGTGGGGGTCGTCGAGAGAAGCCTCTCCCACGGCCACGTCCGCGACCGCGCCCCTCTCTTCCTGGTTCAGTGAAGTTGGCTCTGCTATCAGCGTTATCTTGTCTGTGTGGCCTTGACAGGGCAGACACAGCCTGCATCATGGTTAGCTGTGCTTTCTGGAGTTGTTGATCCTTTTTCTGCTGAGTTTTGTCTTTGGTTTCTCTGTGTTGACATTCAGCATGTTCAGCATGACGTCTGACCTCTGTCAAGCGAGCATCCTCAAGCCCGATGCAGGTCTGGCCTACGTCTGCCCGTAGTGGGGGGAGCAGACCATTCAGGAAGGCCTGTTTCAGATGTGTTTCATTGGCCCCTGGACATGTCCATTTTATTGGGGAAGGCGGTCCTCAGGGCGTTGAGGAGTTTGTTGAGAGCATTGACGTATGCTGCATTAACCGCATCATCCCAGTCTGGTGAAGTCAGACGGAGGTCTCCCCCACAGTGCAGACATATCTTTGCAAAGTCAGTGGGGCCTAAAGACGAGGAAGAGGTGGCGTCATCATTCAGTCCTCCCGCTGCCCCGCCTCCATAGACTGGGAGAGCGGTGGGTGGAGTCTGAGATGGGCCTGATCGTTGATTGGTGGAGTCTGGTCTCTGCACATCATATGGAGGAGGGTTTTGTCGTAGGGGAGGAGGAAGGCAGGCGTCGAGGAGAGGACTGCCACACCCTGTAAGGGGAGGATACAGAGATCTATATGATTTCATTTCAACTTTCTCAGTTTGCTTCTTATCAACCTTAGCCATCTGTTTAAATGTTTGTTTTCTGTCCCTACACTCTGCCTCTTTTTCCCACATGTCAAGACACTTTCTTATTATCTTCTGTCTTTCCACATTGCGACCTTGATTTATTTATTTATTCTTTTTTTTGTTGCTTTTTAATTCTTCCTCTTTCTCGAGGAGTTTCTCTCTTAAAAGTTTTTTTTTTTTGACAATGAATGACCCGTTATGAGGAAAAGCAAAGTCTCTGGACCATATTGGAAGAAAATGTCACACTCCCCCGTCCTCACGCTTGCAACCATAAAGCCCACGATTTGGACTTTCTGGGTTCTGAAGTCCCTGACTTCCCTTGTTACCCATCCTTATCAATTCAGTGTATGAAATCGTGCACATCTACAATTTCCCTTGAACACTCAATTTAAGACGCGGACGTCTCCACGAATCCTTGTTTCTCTTTATGAACTAGGATGATTGCCATGAGGACGGGTCAGATTAACACCATTAATCCACAATAATCCAGAGAGAATGACTAATACACCCGTTCCAAATAAAACCCTTTAAATGTATTATTTCTTATGTTTGATTTCATATTTGAGAAATCATCTAAACAGTCATGAAAATCTGAATTTCAACATCTCAGCAGATATAAGATGACCAAAGACAGGTCTTTGGATCCCTGTGAAGAAGGTCCGGAACCCCAGTTATTCCGGCCCTCTCTTCTCTTCACTGTTGGAGGTAGAGGCAGAAGATCTTTTCTCCCGGGTGATCAGCCACCGAAAACTTCTCGGGTCCAGACGATCTTTCAAGGGATCCTGTTCGTGACGCCAAGTTTGTGATGGAAATTCATCTTGAGATTTGAAATAATGAAATTCTCAGACTGGAGTTGCCTTTGAGTCTTTATAATAGTAAACTCTGCAGAGGTTACACAACAGTAGCAGTTGGAAGAAAAACATCACCAAATAAGGGCATGCACCCTGTTTATCAAGGTCATAGCAGTGACACACTGGTCAGGGGGATTTCCACTACAGTATGTATGTATTTTTGGAAATAATAGGGATATAGAAACCAAATTATATTGATCAGAAAACAATTCCCCATTAAATAATACGAAAGATAAGTGACATCAAGAAGTGGTCAGAATAATGTGAGAACAATGTTGTCGTGCATCGTTCAAACTTTTATTTTACAAAGTCAATTTGCATAATTCCTTCTGCATCTCGAACTGTGTCTGTATCTTTGGAACAAATCCTGTTCTTGATATTCATGTATCACTTGATGACAATAAATGTTTTCAACACAATTTAGCTTTTATTATATGTTTAGAATGCACACTTGTGTCTGGGGCATTTCACATTTTCAAAACTACATTTCATGAAAATATGAAGTATTTGCAGCTTAAGATCATGGAAAACAAAGTTTGTTAGGAATGATGAGAGGTGTTGACATTCATTACCTTTGTAATTAGAATTATATTATGGGAGATATAGAGACCTTATTATGTCTCCACTAAGCTATGTTGTACAGTAGAACAGTCATAGCTCCATTTATATATAAATGTGTGTGTGTGTCAATACCTAATACATTAAACATGGAAATATTTGCTCTTATTATTGTCAAATTTTCCTGTGCTCAAACAATTTTGACAAGAATCTTCGTATCTCTTTGGACTGCACTCCGTAGATAACGGGGTTGAGGCTGCAAGGGATGACATGAAACAAAATGCCAGAGAGCTTCCTGTAGTCGGAGTACTGAGGGAAGCGGTGCAGTGCAATTACAGACATTCCACTACACAGCATGATCAGGTACAGACACAGGTGAGTGCTGCAGGTCTTCAGGGCCTTACTGTTCACAGACTGGCTCTTACTGGTCACACACACGACTGTGATCTTAGCGTAGGTGAGAACTATGCTGCCGATAGAAGCTGAGAGCAGGACCACGGTGAACGTGAGGCCGTAGACATTGTTAATAAACACACTCTCACAGGAGAGTTTGAACAGCGAGGCGTTGTCACAGTAAGGATGCATGATCAGAGTCCTGCATCGGTTCAGTCTTACGGTCAAACCCAGCAGAATCCCCACCAGAATAAAGGCCACGCCCCAGGCAGACACGGTCAGCTTGACCACCATCTTGTTGGTCATGATGGCGGCATAACGCAGAGGATTACAGATGGCCACGTATCTGTCAAAGGCCATGATCATCAGTATCGTGTGAGAGGTGGTGCCGAACATGTGAGTGGTGAACGCCTGCATCACACACTCGTAGTAGTGAATGAGGCGCTCGGAGGGCGGCACCAGGATGTCTGACAACACCCGGGGAACCAGCAGAGAGTTCCCCATGATGTCGTTGATGGACAGGTTACAATAGAGCAGGTACATGGGCTGGTGCAGGCTCCTGTCCGTCCATATCAACAACACGATGCCCACGTTGGCAACGAATATGAACACATAGATGATAAGCAGACAGATAAAGACGGGGTACTTGCTGGTCTTGGTGACCTTTAACCCCTCCAGCTGCAGAGTGAGGCTGTTGTATGAAAAGTTTTCCATCGGAGCTGCAGGAGAGAGACGAGGGAAAAATCATGAAACAAGAACCGACAGAAAACAACAAATCCACACTCGTCACCTCAGTAATTACTGCTGTTGTCAAGCCTTCACAGAAACAGGAGCAGTCACCTGGAGGGTCGGCTCAGTGAAGAGATCAGCCTCCTCTCTACAGTCACACCAGCTTCACTGCTTTTATGAACGTGGCTGTTCTCTGGGGAAAAGTTTACCAGCACATAATAAACATGAAGTCATGTTCAGAGTCTCATCAAGCACCAACAAGCTCATGATGGGGAAACACCTCAGTGTGATGTAGTGTTCATATGTATTAATACTCACATTGTTGGATGTTCAGAGTTGTGCGATGGTATCTCGTCATCACGGTATCTCTCACTTTATAACGTCAGTAACATTCAGGAGTTTATGTCTCAGTCTCTAGTTTCAAGTGTTGTGCAATAGTAGGTAGACTGGATGTTGGCTAATTTTCAATAATCATAAAATATGATTATTAAAGTAATACAAATTATTTTATTAAAATAATGAATTAATTAATTAACAAATGATAAAGTTATCAATTACGAATACTGAGATAAGTAATGGAAACAATAAAATTATCAATTAAGAAAGATAAAAGTTGTAATTCTACTTCATCAAAGACGGGGCACCACCCTGGTACCAGGGACCAACAATTAGTGGATAAAGATCAGTCTCATAATCTGAAAAGTTCAATTATAAATCTCAATGTTTGCTATTAATGATTATATAATGAACAGTGAAGGTTTTAAGTTCGAGCACAGGCAGTCATAATCCAGCTGTATTCACATAAATATGCATAAAGAATCACAAAATACCGGTACTTTAATTACAAATGGGATTTATTTAAGATAAATGACATCAACGTCAATCAATGACTATTATCACAGCAAAACCCACTATATCAAAGATCAAACACCACAAGCTTCTATCACAATCGTAACATATATGTAATACCTCCAATGTGTATATCTGGAGATAAGTATATGTGTCTGTGTGTGTGTGTGTGTGTGTGTGTGTGTGTGTGTGTGTGTGTGTGTGTGTGTGTGTGTGTGTGTGTGTGTGTGTGTGTGTGTGTGTGTGTACGAAGAAAATGGCGGCTGAGATTGTGCCACGTGTTGTGTCGCGTAATGGCGAATCGAAGTTGCGCACATGTTGTCGCGTCGCAGAATCTATGACGGCGTGCGCGGAGTGGTGCACGTGGTGTGAATCGAGGACAAAGGATACTTGGGTCTATCTCGTGTTTCAAAGCGCCGAATGGCGTCGAGATGCGACCGCAGTACCCAGGCCTCAGAATATATATATATATGTATATATATATATATATATGTATATGTATCGTGAGGTGTGTGGTTACAGGTCGGCACGTATGTGCCGGTGGGTTTAGGAGAGAGAGAGGGAGAGGAAAGAAACATGCAATAAAAGATCAGAGGAGATCTTACCGGTACCCAAGCGGACGAACTAAGGTCCGTCCCGCTGTGTACCGATCTTTCAATGAGTTAAAAGTCTCTGTAAAATTGGTCTAACGGTAACACAGTGCCCCGGCGTGGCCGGGAGGGCGGATGCGTCACGGCGCTCTGACACAGTGTGAACAAGTGTAGACCCAACGGCCTCAACAAAAGATACACTCAAATAATAAACACGCTAATGATTAAACTAGTCTCTGCCCAGACATCAGCCTCTTACTTGTTGATGTTCCACGGTCGAATGTTGCGCGGGAGGCGCGTCCGGGAAGACAAGTGAAATGGTTTTCGTGGCCTCGAGCAGTTGATCCTCTGGCGGGAACAGGTTGCAGACCGGATGGGGAGAATTCGTCTCGTTCCCCGGGGGCGAATGAAATCGTGCCTAAAGCGAATCAATGTCTTGCTCTTCTGTAGTGAATACGACTTGCTCTTCTGCAGGGATGACCAGCTAAAGAGCAGCTGTGGTTTCGGATCTGGAGAAAAAGTCTGGGAGATGAACTCGGCCTGCGAGTGTTCGGACTTTTTCCGCGGCAGTTTCAAAATAAAAGTCAGGTAAAAACAAAACGGGACTGTTTACAAAAATAAAGTCTTAAAGTCTTAAGTCAAAAATCAAAATACAAACGTTTGGTAAGTTGCTCCCTATCGTGCCTGGATCATATAGACTAAACCTGGAGAGGTTGTAAGCTATCTTCAGTTCACTGGGAATGAGCAGAGGATTCAGGGAGAGCTCACTATTTATTACCTGATGAGGTGTCCGGCCTCCCTCCAGGGGGGGCCGTGGGGTCAGTTGGCTATCAGCCAATGGAAGGTCCGAGTTTGACCTCTGATGGCGGTCAGCAAAATGTTACCCCCACCGCAGGCATTCGGGGGACTCTGCTTTGGCCCGCCATGAAACTCTACACAGGCTTTTCAAATCCCCTTCCGGCCTCACAGCCGGAAACAACTCTAGTCAGGATCTCAGCCCGCGTAGGCCTCACTTATTCCTTTGTCTGGAGGTGAGGCCCAACACAAGTCTTCTTCAAACAGCTGATGTTCATTTAGTGAATTATGATCATTTAGAGTCAAACAGACCATAAAGCACCGGATGTACTGGGGGGGGGGGGGATATCACAGAGTGATTGACAGCTGGTACCGTCCAATGGGTGCAGGTGGCAGGTGTAGGTGGGCAAGGCTCCACCCCCGCTCCTCCAAATATGGTTACTTCTGGTTTTATCAAACCAAGATGGCGCTGAACAAAGTGTCAAACTGAGGCTTCAGAACAGCAGCCGACAAACCGACAGGTGACGTCCTGGTGACGTTGATAGTTGGAAGGAACTGATGAGATCAAAGGTGACGGGCACTCTGACATCACAAAACACATTTTGTGTAATAATCACGACAAAATTTGAGTCAAATGCCGGATACAAAAAAATGAAGTGATGACATTTAACATCCGAAGGTCAAAGGTCAGCTTCTCTGTGACATTATGTTTTTCTGTGATTAAACGTCAGGACTCAGGAAGTGAGGAGATGTGACCTGATTTCCTGCAGCTTGATCCTCAGTGCCTGTGTGAACCTGCAGTGAGGATGTAGCGCCCCCTACAGTCTCCTTCAGTTTCTTACTTTAGAGTTGAAGAGAAATTCATCCAGTCTTCTAACTGATGCTTTCCTGGTTCCTAAGGACACAGTGAAACTATAAATTAAATCAAATTAAACTGATCAGTGAAAAGATCAGGATTCCAGCTGAAAGAGATTTTGTTTATCTTTGTTTTCAGGACATTTTACTTCTTTATTTAGATTTTGCATCATTTTTATGATGCATTTGAATGAATTCCTCACCATATGGAATCAAAATCTTGGTTCACAGAGTGAAACTAATCCCAACATGTGATGTGAAAGATAATTATCACATAGATATTCTCCTTAAAATACAAGCACAATGGATCCGTGTTATTTCACTGAGATCAAAGGGTCACAGATCAAAGCTCAGCTGGAATAACTCCGGAGGATCAGGTTCTTGAACCTTTATAAAGTAAATGTAAGTACCTGTAAGTAAATACGCTCTGAGAGCAGTCGTAGTTGTAAACATCCTGTCAATAGCAACGTGTTTATGACTGAAGAGGAAACTACACGTTAGCACGATGCTAACAGAGTTCACTGGTGAGGACCCCACCCAACTGAAGAAAACCCACAGGTAGTTAGCTGTTCACTAAACGCTGGTTAACATAATTAGTGAAATGACCATTTGATTGTGCGTTTGCTATCGTATCTAATTTTTGGTGAATTGGTTATTTTGTCCCAGTTAAGTTTTACGATCTCTACTTTGCCTTCTAGACAAGCTTCTCACAGAAATAAGGACAGAGATGTTTTGTCCCACGAGGTCAAATAAAAAGTTTGTAAGTTGCTGTTTTGAAAAAAGAGCTGAACCAGTGCAGTTGTGTAAATGTTCCAAATGCAGTGACCCACATTTATCCAGCAATGCTCGAAAACACAACCGCTGTTTGTACAAAATAACACAATACTCCAATGGATTTTCACGAGATTTAGTCGGGATATTTCGTGGCTGGTTTCTTGATGATTCACTTTTGGAGCTGATCTGCAAAGGTCAATGTGAAAAATCTGTATGTTATTGTATGTATGTATTTTTGGAAATAATAGGGATATAGAAACCAAATTATATTGATCAGAAAACAATTCCCCATTAAATAATACGAAAGATAAGTGACATCAAGAAGTGGTCAGAATAATGTGAGAACAATGTTGTCGTGCATCGTTCAAACTTTTATTTTCCAAGCCAATTTGCATAATTCCTTCTGCATCTCGAACTGTGTCTGTATCTTTGGAACAAATCCTGTTCTTGATATTCATGTATCACTTGATGACAATAAATGTTTTCAACACAATTTAGCTTTTATTATATGTTTAGAATGCACACTTGTGTCTGGGGCATTTCACATTTTCAAAACTACATTTCATGAAAATATGAAGTATTTGCAGCTTAAGATCATGGAAAACAAAGTTTGTTAGGAATGATGAGAGGTGTTGACATTCATTACCTTTGTAATTAGAATTATATTATGGGAGATATAGAGACCTTATTATGTCTCCACTAAGCTATGTTGTACAGTAGAACAGTCATAGCTCCATTTATATATAATGTGTGTGTGTGTCAATACCTAATACATTAAACATGGAAATATTTGCTCTTATTATTGTCAAATTTTCCTGTGCTCAAACAATTTTGACAAGAATCTTCGTATCTCTTTGGACTGCACTCCGTAGATAACGGGGTTGAGGCTGCAAGGGATGACATGAAACAAAATGCCAGAGAGCTTCCTGTAGTCGGAGTACTGAGGGAAGCGGTGCAGTGCAATTACAGACATTCCACTAAAGATCATGATCATATACACCGTCAGGTGAGTGCTGCAGGTCTTCAGGGCCTTACTGTTCACAGACTGGTTCTTACTGGTCACACACACGACTGTGATCTTAGCGTAGGTGAGAACTATGCTGCCGATAGAAGCTGAGAGCAGGACCACGGTGAACGTGAGGCCGTAGACATTGTTAATAAACACACTCTCACAGGAGAGTTTGAACAGCGAGGCGTTGTCACAGTAAGGATTCATGATCAGAGTCCTGCATCGGTTCAGTCTTACGGTCAAACCCAGCAGAATCCCCACCAGAACAAAGGCCACGCCCCAGGCAGACACGGTCAGCTTGACCACCATCTTGTTGGTCATGATGGCGGCGTAACGCAGAGGATTACAGATGGCCACGTATCTGTCAAAGGCCATGATCATCAGTATCGTGTGAGAGGTGGTGCCGAACATGTGAGTGGTGAACGCCTGCAGCACACACTCGTAGTAGCTGATGAGGCGCTCGGAGGGCGGCACCAGGATGTCTGACAGCACCCGGGGCAACATGATGGAGTTTCCCACGATGTCGTTGACGGGCAGGTTACAGAAGAGCAGGTACATGGGCTGGTGAAGGTTCTTGTCAGTGAACACCAGCACCACGATGCCGATGTTAGCTACCAGTATAAACAGGTAGGAGCAAAAGAAAAAGAGAAACACTGGGTAGATCGATTCCTTTGAGACATTCAACCCCTCCACCTGGAGTAGGAGGCTGTTGTAGGTGGAGTTCTCCATCAACCTGAAACAATAAACAATGTTTTCATCGTCATTTTAGACAAAAGTCAAATCCTATCCCATTATTTATATAGGACATTGAAAAGCAACAAAGCTGAGCTGAAGTACCTCGTAAGCAGATTTACTTCTCGTTTCTATTGAATCGTACTTTTATTGTAGTAGTTTTGAAGAGTGAACTTCTTTGCTTTCCGATTCTTTTTCATTTGTTTCTTTTGCAGCTTGTATCTGAAGTTTCAGCTTCAGAACAAATCATCATTGTTTGAACAGTCAAAGCTGAGGTGATATTATTTTAGTATCGTTTTTCCTCTCTCTTAAGAATAATAGTTAATACATAATAATAAAAGGGTAAAGGATATAAAGATTTAAAGTACTAGATCCATACTTCAGAGTCTAATGTCAGTCTGCCTTCTCTGATGTCAGTCCCTGCAGATCACAGCCCTGCACTCTAACAACAGTCTTATGTTGATGTGATCTCTACTTTAGGGAATTCAACTATCAACACCTTTGATAATACTTGAACATATCTAACAATCTTCATGATGAAATACACAACTTCTGCCTCTTAATACCTGAAGGGTTTTCTCATGCTATTCTACCATAAATGCTGCAGTTACTCTTAATATTAGATGAACTTCAAAGTCCACAAAAAACAAGTAATCAATTGAATAATAATAATTGGGTTAAAGTTGTCAGAATTCTGTTACTGTGAAATTCTATAGAGACGCAACTGTTCTACACAAAACTCTTAAAGCAACACCGGCGTTTTTGTTTTGAACTCTTTAGCCTTCAAATTACATTAATGTTTACTTTTACTTCTACATCATTTATTTATGCCCTTATTTTATGCATATTGTAACTTCTTGTAGTTTTGGTCTTAAGCTACTTTCAGGTATATACACTGAGCTCTGGATATTCTCCTGAAGTTTTCCGGAGGGGGGGGGGGGGGGGGGGGGGGGGGGGGGGGGGGGGGCTGCATGTGAGACATTCTCCACAGTCTCTCCTGCCAGCTCGCTAGTAGAGCTCCAGGTTCTGACTGGACAACGCACTGTGAGCGAGCTGGAGATTTATGACAAAAATAATTCAAACGTCTCAGAGAAGAAGGTGCAGATGGCGACATGTCTGTCAAAGGCTGAGATCACGAGCATCTGAGAAGTTGTACCAAACAAATGTTGAGTAAAAGCTTGAACATTCATAAACATTTTTAGACGTTCAGAAGGAGGATGCAAGAACCTGACTGACAGAACAGGAGATACAGGCTGCTGAAGGTTCTCATCAATGACAATTATAATGGAAATCCCAATATTCATAACCATCATAACAATGTAGGAAATTAGGAACAAGAAGAAGACAGTGTACGAAGAATCCTTTGTGACTCGTGAAGCTGTTAAAGACGTAGTTTTCCATCAACCTGAAATAATACAGGTTATACTGGCTATATAACAATGATAAGTTCCAAAAGGTTAATTTAATTTAAAAAAGCAAAGTTTAACATATTGGTGAAATACTAATTCCTTCTTTGTGACGTAGGTTGATCAGTCTTTAGTCATTTCTACAAGCAGAAAATCTGCTACTCGTTTATAGATCAATTTTGACATGAGTCATTTAGTTTTATATAATGTGTTCATTACCTGAGGCGGCCTCTCTTCACAGCTTTGTGATATATCATCATCAATGATTTGAGCTGGATCTGTTAAAACTAATATGAGCACATTAAAGTATATAGCATGTTAATTACAAATCTCTCACAGACTATTGTCATGTGTGCCAGGCTGGTGCAGGCTGGAGAGGATCTGACCACCTAGACTCAAACAATAACTGACCCTTGTGCCAAGTTGCGGTATAGGCGTAGGTAGGGCTGGGGTATAGGCGTAGGTAGGGCTGCGGTATAGGCGTAGGTAGGGCTTGGGTATAGGTGTAGGTAGTGCTTGGGTATAGGCGTAGGTAGGGCTGGGGTATAGGCGTAGGTAGAGCTGTGGTATAGGCGTAGGTAGGGCTTGGGTATAGGCGTAGGTAGTGCTTGGGTATAGGCGTAGGTAGTGCTTGGGTATAGGCGTAGGTAGAGCTGGGGTATAGGCGTAGGTAGTGCTTGGGTATAGGCGTAGGTAGGGCTGGGGTATAGGCGTAGATAGGGCTGGGGTATAGGCGTAGGTAGGGCTTGGGTATAGGCGTAGGTAGTGCTTGGGTATAGGCGTAGATAGGGCTGGGGTATAGGCGTAGGTAGGGCTTGGGTATAGGCGTAGATAGGGCTGGGGTATAGGCGTAGGTAGGGCTTGGGTATAGGCGTAGATAGGGCTTGGGTATAGGCGTAGGTAGTGCTTGGGTATAGGCGTAGATAGGGCTGGGGTATAGGCATAGGTAGGGCTGGGGTATAGGCGTAGGTAGGGCTGGGGTATAGGCGTAGGTAGGGCTTGGGTATAGGCGTAGGTAGGGCTTGGGTATAGGCGTAGATAGGGCTGGGGTATAGGCGTAGATAGGGCTGGGGTATAGGCATAGGTAGTGCTTGGGTATAGGCGTAGATAGGGCTGGGGTATAGGCGTAGGTAGGGCTGGGGTATAGGCGTAGGTAATGCTGGGGTATAGGCGTAGGTAGGGCTGGGGTATAGGCGTAGGTAGGGCTGGGGTATAGGCGTAGGTAGGGCTGGGGTATAGGCGTAGGTAGGGCTGGGGTATAGGCGTAGGTAGGGCTGGGGTATAGGCGTAGATAGGGCTGGGGTATAGGCGTAGGTAGGGCTGGGGTATAGGCGTAGGTAGGGCTGGGGTATAGGCGTAGGTAGGGCTGGGGTATAGGCGTAGGTAGGGCTGGGGTATAGCGTGTAGGTAGGCTGGGGTATAGGCGTAGGTAGGCTGGGGTATAGGCGTAGGTAGGGCTGGGGTATAGGCGTAGGTAGGGCTGGGGTATAGGCGTAGGTAGGGCTGGGGTATAGGCGTAGGTAGGGCTGGGGTATAGGCGTAGGTAGGGCTGGGGTATAGGCGTAGGTAGGGCTGGGGTATAGGCGTAGGTAGGGCTGTTGCGTTGGGTTATAGGCGTAGGTAGGGCTGGGGTATAGGCGTAGGTAGGCTGGGGTATAGGCGTAGGTAGGGCTGGGTATAGGCGTAGGTAGGGCTGGGGTATAGGCGGTAGGTAGGGTGCTGGGTATAGGCGTAGATAGTGCTGGGGTATAGGCGTAGGTAGGGCTGGGGTATAGGCGTAGGTAGTGGCTGGGGTATAGGCGTAGGTAGGCTGGGGTATAGGCGTAGGTAGTGCTTGGGTATAGGCGTAGGGTTAGTAGGGTGGGGTATAGGCGTAGATAGGGCTGGGGTATAGGCGTAGATAGTGCTGGGGTATAGGCGTAGGTAGTGCTTGGGTATAGGCGTAGATAGGGCTGGGGTATAGGCGTAGGTAGTGCTGGGTATAGGCGTAGATAGGGCTGGGGTATAGGCGTAGATAGGCTGGGGTATAGGCGTAGATAGTGCTGGGGTATAGGCGTAGGTAGTGCTTGGGTATAGGCGTAGGTAGGGCTGGGGTATAGGCGTAGGTAGGGCTGGGGTATAGGCGTAGGTAGGTGCTGGGGTATAGGCGTAGGTAGGGCTGGGGTATAGGCGTAGATAGGGCTGGGGTATAGGCGTAGATAGTGCTGGGGTATAGGCGTAGGTAGTGCTTGGGTATAGGCGTAGGTAGGGCTGGGGTATAGGCGTAGTAGGGCTGGGGTATAGGCGTAGGTAGGGCTTGGGTATAGGCGTAGTAGGGCTGGGGGTATAGGCGTAGGTAGGTGCTGGGTATAGGCGTAGTAGTGCTGGGTATAGGCGTAGTAGGCTGGGGTATAGGCGAGATAGGCGAGCGGGACTTATACAATAGCACGGACTAAATCAAATAATACACAATGGTAATAATGCACAATAGTGCAATATTACCATTCATATGCAACTTGTGTAACAGTATTGTTTTTGTTAATTATCACATTAATATATTATCGTGTGCAATATTGTATCTCATTATATTTCAATATCATTTGCACTCCTTCATTATTTCACTTCTACTTACCGCCACTGTAAAGGTTCAGTTCCTCTCTATGCACTAATCTCTGCTTCTTCTTGTTCTGTACTCTCGGAGCAAGCTGGCCCACGAACGTCCTTCTGGGTTTATAAAGTCTTATTCACTGAAATCAGAGTGCTCCAGGGACGAGTCCTAAAACCGGGAAATGAATTAACATTTGTAATTCTCTTTAACCTTGTCCCAGAGTCAATGGGTTTTTAATAGTTTGGGGAGGTTTTGAAGTGGAGCAGATTTCAGTGGGGTTTGATAAGAGGACTGTGGTTGTGCTCTACTGAGCGGTGTGCTAGTTCTAACAGGAAACATCAGAACTGAGCTGGAAGAGCAATGATAAGCCTGAGCAGCAGGAGGATCCAGGCTGGGAGCAGCTTGATCTTCTGTTTGAGGGTAAAGACGTGTGGTTACTTTTACAAACCTTTTTCACTGCTTTGAGCAAAACCAACCAAATTCCAGCTTCATTCATTCTAATGTGAAAAGTTACAAACATGGAAGTAGAAGGACCAGGCTGAGAAAACAGTGCAGAGTGAATCTTAATGTTTAATAGTAGATAGACAGGGAACCTGCTGGTTACACGGTTTGCACCTCAGACCATTCCAGTGTTGAGGAAATGATCGGGATACAATCACTTAAAGGAAAACACTCGTTTTTGAGACGGACTAAGATCAAATTCTTGAAGAAACTAGCACGTAACTCTTTACTGACCAGTCCGTAGATTATGGGGTTGATTGCTGGTGGAATGATGATAAACAGGATGCTGATGAATTTCTTGATGTTATTAGAGAGTGAGGCAATCCTGTGACTCACGATAATGGTGACCGAAGAGATCTCGTAGAGCACATACACAACAAGGTGTGACGCACATGTCTGGAAGGCCTTGCTGCAGACTCTGCTGTCAGCTCTGCCTTGTTTAACAGAAGCATGTAGGATTCTAAAGTAGGAAAAGGCGATGATGACGAACATCCCTGTACTCAAAGTCCAGGACATCGACAGACCTAGAAAAACAAGAAAATCACAATTATCTCAAAGTGTCAACTGCTGTCATTCCTTTGACTGACTCCGCCTTCCAGTAACAGCACAGTGAACTTTAGAAATCATAAATATTATCTAGATGAAATATTTACATTTTATTGTATAACACTGTGAGAGCCGCAGCAATATGAAGCTAATGAACTAATTTCACTTTGGTTCAACATTGCAATGAATCAATGAATTAACATTTTCTTTGATTTCTCAGAGAATAATTCATGGAAGTTGATTTGAAAAAGTCGGGCATTGTTAGGGGACTGCGATTTGATGCAGATCCAAATAAAAATCCTGGATCTAGTGAATTTAAATGTGGTTTCTCAAGGGGACCTCTCAAGAGGACTGCACTCTGCTGAGCTGCGGAGTTCTGTGGAGTCTGGCTCTGTGTGCTGTTGTTTGCTCCGTGTGTTCTACACCAGTGCACTGACCATAGATGTTATTGGTGGGGGTGGACCTGCAGGCCAGGTTCATGATGGCCCGGTTGCTGCAGTAGACGTGTTGGATGGTGTTGCCGCACAGAGGAACATTGATGTGAAGGGTGAAGAGCACACTGATACAGAGCAGAGCCACGGACCAGGCCAGGACGCAGCAGGTCTGCAGCCGAGCTGACGTCATGATGGCCTGATACCTGAGCGGCTCACACACAGCAATGTACCTGCAGACAGTGTTTCAGGTTATAGATATATTTTATATGAGATATATTTAATATATAAGGTCTCAGCATCTCTTACTGTGTGCTGCTAACTTCATGAATATGTGAGAACAAGGATATCACTTTATGATTTCAAACAAAGAAGTGGTTGAGAATTATTATTTTTATTAAACCATGCGAATTTGTGTCTTCTGCTAGTCAAGAAAAACACGTTAACATTAAATGAGTTTGTTTCCACTCACGTTTTCTGTGAAAATCATTGTACCTGGATCTAAAAAAACACTTTTCTTCCCCCTGGATTTAGACTGACAACTTGGGAAGGGGGCAACAAGAACGATATGCAACAAAGGTCCATATATAACACATATTACAGATAATTCTGGTGAGGAGCCTTCGATACCTGTCGTAGGCCATCGCAGCCAGAAGAGTCTGCACTGCGGCACCGTACATGTGCACAGAGAAGGCCTGGGCCATGGCTGTCATGTAGGTGATCCTCTTCTCCCCAGTCAGAAAGTACATCATCAGGCGAGGCAGCACCGCGGTGGAGCCCAGCACATCGATGACTACCAGATTACAGAGCAACACAAACATGGGTCTGTGCAGGTTCTTGTCTATGACAATGATGCACATCACCAGACCGTTCCCCAACAGCACCACCATGTAGTGAAACAGAGCGAGGAAGAAGAGGAACGATCCGTAGCCTGCTGGTACGTGGAAGCCCTCCAGCTCGAACACGATAGGCTGCCTGAGAGGAGTCATCACTGACCCGTTCTCCATCCACAGCTCCTGTAGAGCTTGATCACACTCTTCTGAATCACAAACTTTCAGGAATCGTTTGTCACCGAAACCTCAGGAGCAGAAAACTGGTGAATACTCGATCAATTCAAAAGATTAGCGCTACCGGCAGTAAAACAGGAAACTGATGCTTGATTACATTTTCATTTAGCTGATGAACAAATGGTGTTTCAATAAATACAAAAAGTCAAAAGATCATAAAACCGTTCAGATTCTTTTCAAAAGCCTAAAACGTCCTGTCAGTCGTCCTCTCGTCAGAGCGCTGTGAAGCTCTGACTTGTCTGAGGAGAGTTTCTGCCTTAAATGACTTTACATTGAGTTGTGAGAGTCAGCTGATCTCTGCCCACAGACATCATCCCGATTGAAACAACCCCCCCCCCCCCCCCCCCCCCCAAACTGCCCTCTGTGGCTTATGTCTCTAACGGGATCATTCTGAAGCACGTGTTATAGTAACAAGGTTATTCTTACTTCTTGTTGTTGTGATATTCTTCTTCTACTCTCCCGTTGGGCGTCTGCTCTAAATAAGACACTGAAGGTTTGTCTTTGATGTACTGGGAATGAGTAGAAAGGACATAGCCGGTGCCAGTAAACAAGTAACTCCAAAATTGCACCAGTATTAGTCAGCAGGAAAATGTAAAAACTACTATACCCCAGCCCTAAACTCAGTAGATGTTGGTAGAACCAGGTTTTTCAATCTCTTATGATGAAGGAAATCGGACACAATTTGCAAACTGGTATGTTTGAGTGTGTGTAATTTGTTCATTGACCCTCCTCTGCAGGGCCCCTCCTCTGCAGGGCCCCTCTTCTGCAGGACCCCTCCTCTGCAGGACCCCTCCTCTGCAGGGCCCCTCCTCTGCAGGGCCCCTCTTCTGCAGGGCCCCTCCTTCTGCAGGACCCCTCTTCTGCAGGGCCCCTCCTCTGCAGGGCCCCTCCTCTGCAGGGCCCCTCTTCTGCAGGGACCCCTCCTCTGCAGGGCCCCTCTTCTGCAGGACCCCTCCTCTGCAGGACCCCTCCTCTGCAGGGCCCCTCCTCTGCAGGGCCCCTCCTCTGCAGGGCCCCTCCTCTGCAGGGCCCCTCTTCTGCAGGACCCCTCCTCTGCAGGACCCCTCTTCTGCAGGGCCCCTCCTCTGCAGGGCCCCTCTTCTGCAGGGCCCCTCTTCTGCAGGACCCCTCTTCTGCAGGGCCCCTCCTCTGCAGGGCCCCTCTTCTGCAGGGCCCCTCTTCTGCAGGACCCCTCTTCTGCAGGGCCCCTCCTCTGCAGGGCCCCTCTTCTGCAGGGCCCCTCCTCTGCAGGGCCCCTCCTTAGCAGGTCCCCTCTTCTGCAGGACCCCTCCTCTGCAGGGCCCCTCTTCTGCAGGGCCCCTCTTCTGCAGGACCCCTCTTCTGCAGGGCCCCTCCTCTGCAGGGCCCCTCTCTGCAGGGCCCCTCTTCTGCAGGACCCCTCTTCTGCAGGGCCCCTCCTCTGCAGGGCCCCTCCTCTGCAGGGCCCCTCCTCTGCAGGGCCCCTCCTCTGCAGGGCCCCTCCTTAGCAGGTCCCCTCTTCTGCAGGACCCCTCCTCTGCAGGACCCCTCCTCTGCAGGGCCCCTCTTCTGCAGGACCCCTCTTCTACAGGACCCCTCCTCTGCAGGACCCCTCTTCTGCAGGAACCCTCCTCTGAAAGACCCCTCCTCTGCTGGACCCCTCCTCTGCAGGGCCCCTCCTTAGCAGGTCCCCTCTTCTGCAGGACCCCTCTTCTACAGGACCCCTCCTCTGCAGGGCCCCTCTTCTGCTGGACCCCTCCTCTGCAGGAGTGTGCTTTGTGAAACCTGTGTGTGTGTGTGTGTGTGTGTGTGTGTGTGTGTGTGTGTGTGTGTGTGTGTGTGTGTGTGTGTGTGTGTGTGTGTGTGTGTGCTGGGGGGGGTAATGAGTGTCCTGGAGGCCTCAGACCTCCCAGGAGTCTCAGTGACCAGTGCTTTAATAGAATTAGAAGCGTCAGTGAGGCGTTCAGGGGCTGATGGGCCGGGAGCAGCTTCTCAGTGGGACTGGTCTGGTTCTCAGTCAACGTTCCAGTTCATCCCAGAGCTGCTGAATGTGTGTCAGCCTAAAGGTGTCACACCAAACTGGGAAACTTGGTCTGAAACTGTCCATGATGTTGAGTTGGATGAATCCACGAGCTGATCCCAAACCAGGTTCCCAGCCTCAGAGCAGACGCACCTGCACAGTTTCACTGGAGTCTGTCTGTTAGATGATGATGTAATGTTCAGAGGTCAGGGTTCACACAGAGACATGTCATCCTCATCGTGTTGTTGTGAGTCCCTGTGTGTCCCCGGAGGCCCCTGGTGTCAGGTTGACCCTCTGAGCTCTGATAAACATCTATCACTCCCACAGGACTAATTAGCAGCACGAACTGGTAAGTGTTTTGTTCGGAGGCAGCTCACAGCGGACCATCAACACTCATTACTGGCTGCTGTGGTAACTGCATCACACAGTGATGAAACCTTCTGTTGTGGTTTGATGTTCAGCAGCAAAGTTCTACTGTGCAGAACTTTGCTGCTGAACAGAGGAAGCCCAGATACAGTATGATTACTATGAATGTATCAGTCACGTGTCCTTGTTCAGAAAATAAGCAGTTTGTTGTAAAGTGTTTGTGTAAAGTTCACGGTGCAGAAATATATGAATGATACTGGAACCAGAACAAAGAGTTCTCTGAATAGATTCATGTCGTTAGATTAAAGAAGAATTAAACTTCACAATACAAATGACATGACACATGAATATGATTGGTGACGCATGTTCAACGTTGAATGAGTGTTGTAATGACTGCGGTTGTGAAGGTGCACAGACACAGTGTGGATTTTACAGCTGTTTAGTGCCATCTGCTGTCCATTTCCTGCTATTACAGCTTTATGCACATCAAGAAAACAAATTAAAACATCACCCAGAGGTTTTCAAATCTAAAATATCTCACAGGACAACGTATGCATCGATTGTTATCACCGGTGGTCCCGTCTGTTCCACAGGCTTTTACCTGTTGAGCCACGACTCAGTCCTTCACATTAACAGCTGCTCTTAACAGGGAAGTGAGGATAAGGAACAAGATGTGACGACAGAAGGAAACAGACATTTCTCTGAATGGAAACTGACTCCAAATAAGAAGCGATTGAAATATCAGTAAAGTTCATCTGAAAGTTTTAAATTATGAATAAAGACTTTATCCCGTTTTCTCTCCTAATCAGAAATCGCCTATAGATTGACAGAAGTGAACTGAAGTTACTATTTGGTCTAGTTTTTATTCTGGGGATTTCCTCCCACTCAGCTCCAAGGGGCCTGGATGCAGTTGTAAGACCAGTGAATTGTTAATGTAGCGTGAGGGAAAGCGGGGATAGTGAGAGGTTGCCACAACGCCACCTGGGGAATTTCACCTCCAGGAAATAACTCAAATATTGTAAGTGCAACAGCACAGGTTCGTTTAAATCACGGGGCAAGAGACGTGTTTTACTAGTAGAAAAGAACTTTAATGTAATTCAGTAAATGCATAAACCAACAAGCAAAATGAAACAAACAAACAAATTAACATATGAAATAAAACACTTTAGACATGAGCAACACAGGGACTGAGTTGCAGACATCACCGGATCTGGGTGTGGCCCTTGCTGAAAGCCTAGGGGGACTGAAGTGCCAGGCAAGACATGAGCAACTAAATGGGAGCCAGAAACATACTGCCGTGAGAGCGCATCAGCGTTCCTGTTGCTGCGACCTGAACGATACTTGATGGCAAAGTCAAAGTCGGCTAACTGAGCAGCCCATCGTTGCTCTGTGGCCCCCAATTTAGCTGACTGGAGATAGCTCAACGGGTTGTTGTCGGTATAGACAAGGCACTTATGCCCCAACAAATACTCCCGGAACTTCTCCGTCATGGCCCACTTGAGTGCAAGGAATTCCAGCTTCATGGAACTACAGTTCGACATGTTGCGCTCGGTGGGCCGAAGGCCTCTGCTTGCATAGGCAACAGGTTTCACGCCATTGTCAGTCTCCTGTGAGAGGACAGCCCCAAGACCACTATAGCTGGCGTCAATTTCTAAAATGAAAGACCGCGAAAAGTCGGCATATACTAGCACTGGGGACGAGACCTACTTTGACTTCAAGGCCTCAAAGCTCGCCTCACACTGAGGTGTCCACACATCACCCAAAGTTTGGCCTGGCCCCTTCTTGGACTTGGTACCTGCCAGCTCGGCCACTAGTTTATGCAGAGGGCCAGCCAGCTTTGCAAAACCCTCTACAAAGCGACGGTAGTAGCTGGCGAAACCCAAAAAGGAGCGCAGTTCCGATATGTGACGGGGGCGCTGCCAATTAGCCACAGCCTCGATTTTCTTGGGGTCTGTGGACACTCCCTGGCTTGTGATGACATGCCCCAAGTAACCAACCTCCCGTCGAAAGAATTCACACTTTTCGAGCTTTGCTTTTAGGCCTTCCTTTTGGAGCTGACCAAGCACTATTTCCAGCCTCTGCAGATGTTGTTCAACAGAGGAGGAGAAGACAATAATATCATCAAGATAAAGTAGCAAGGACTGACCCTGCTCGTTACCAAACATCCTCTGCATCAGACGCTGGAAAGTGCTTGGGGCATTACACAAGCCAAAAGGCATGCGATTGAACTCGAAAAGGCCAAATGGTGTACAGAATGCAGTTTTGGGTCGGTCCTGTTCTGCCATAGGGACCTGGTTGTAACCACTGGCCAGATCGATGGTGGAAAACCAGCAAGCCCCAGAGAGTGCATCCAAGCTCTCCTCGATGCGAGGCAGAGGAAATGCATCCTTTCTGGCCTTACTGTTAAGGAGGCGATAATCCACGCACAAGCGCAGGTTCCCATCCTTTTTCCTTACCAATACTATGGGTGATGCATATGGACTACTGCTCTCCCTAATGACCCGGGACTCCAGCAGCTGATTAATGTGAACCTTCACTGCTTCGTACTCTGAGGGAGGGATACGCCGGTACCTCTGCCGGACAGGGACCTCATCGAGCAGAGGTATGTCATGGGAGAGGAGGTTGGTGCAGCCCAAGTCGCCTTCATGGGTTGAAAAGACGGATTGATACTTGCGTATTAGAGAGTTTACACTGGCTTGCTCATGCTCAGTCAATTCAGACAGATCCAGTGACTCTAACCTATCTGACACTGAGGGGGCAACTGTATGGGAGGAGACAGTTGCCAAGGTTGACCTCTCCTCAGTTACACCTGCAGGCAGGCTGACAACCTGGGCAGCATTCAAGACGCCCAGACTAGTCCGTGGGTAAAGGAGAACCTCGGTCATCCCAACATCGACCACTGGGACGTACACTGTACCCCGGACAACCTGTATAAGGCATGGTGAAACTAGCAACCCAGCTGTTAAACCTGACTCAGGGGGTTCAAACAGAGCACTTTGTCTAGTGAACTGTTCTGGGCAGGTACTGGCAACCAGTTTCATCACCCCTCCAGGTATGCGCACCGCTTGCTTGCCTCGGACCCTCACAATGCCAGTGTGGCCCCCTGGAGCCTAGGCGGCAGACTGATGGCACTGCTGCAAGGCCGCAATAACGGGACCAGGCGCCTGCGACACCGAGGGTGAATCAAAAAGAATGCACCGAAGAGCTCTCGATAGCATTTGCGTATCACGTTCATCCCCAAGATGCCATGGACAGAAGACACAAAACCAGGGGGGGTTTGACAACAAGAATCCCACAACGGGGCATCACCTTGCCACATAGTTCCACATCAAGCTCCAAGTAGCCTATATATGGAATTGCTAGACCATTCGCTGCTCGCAGCTGTAGCCAGTGACAAGACCGAAGGCGATCGTGGCCCCAAGGTGCAAACTGCTCCAGAAAGAAGCTTTCAGCATGGAACCTTGGACAACATGGAACCAGTGTCCACCAAGCATAAAGCAGTGACTCCTCCAATCAAGACATTAATGTTTGGACAAGCAGCAATTAAGTCAGCTGTTACACCTTCCCGTGAGCCTGTAGACTCCCCAACTGTGCTGTGACTCTGCAGCTCAGTGGGCTTCAGTTTTCCGATTGGCGGGAGGAATGGGACGGTACGGTGGTGCGTGGGTTTGACCCAGCTACTGAATTAGCAAGGCGTCGAAACGGAGCCCGCTCACCATCACACTCCCGAGCAAAATGTCCAGGCTGCTGGCACCTTCTACAGATTAAAGGACCACCACGAAAAGTCTGACCTTGGGAGTGAGGGGCCTGCAGAGAGGCTACCGTCTGGGTGAGCTGGTTAAGCTGCTCCTGTTGACACTTCATAGGGTCCATCAACTCACTCAAACCTGGCCCCGGTGGAGTAACATGAGGGGCGGGTTGAAAGCGACCCTGCACTCCATATTGGAGACCATAAGCTGATGGCAAGGAGGAGCTACGCCCCCTATCACCCCCTGGAAGACCTTCCCTCTCCCACCTAATTGCCTCACCACGAAGCTCCAACAAGGTGACAGTAGGCTGGCGTCTGACTAGTTGCTTGAGTTCCCGGCGAAGAGAGCTGTCAAGAACATGCTCCATGAACTGATCCCTGAGGAGGACATCTGCATTAGGCATCCCATCAGGTGCACACTGCCTAACCCGTGCCATTGAAGCCATGAGAGCTAAGGAAAACTCTTGCAACATCTCTCCTTCGAGTTGGCGCCGAGAAAAGAAAGCCTGCTGTAAGGTCACATACGACTGAGCACAACTCCTTTAAGATGGCAAGAACCTGGACTGGGTCTCGCCGCTCCGCACTAGGGCGAAACTTAATCTCCTCCTTTGCCTCTCCCTCCAAATGATCAAACATAAAAAGGGCCTGGTCAACAGCAAAAAGATGGCGAGCACGCACACATGCCTGTATCGCCTCTATCCACTCAGCTATTCCTATGCCTGCCTTGCCATTGAACATGGGACATTTACAGTCTCTGGGAATTACAACCAGTCGCTCTGTGACAGCAGCGGCTACACTTGCAGTCGGCACCTGACTAGCTTCAGCAGAGGGAAAGAAAACAGCCCCACGAATTACGATCTTACTGTATTTACGTGTATCTTTAGTCAGCAGCTTCAGTTTGGATCTGGCCCCTGCTCTGGCCCCTGCAGTTGACTATGGTCGCTGGTGTACGTCAGCACACCTGCAGCATGTGCACTGTCAGCCTGTCCAGAACTGTTTTCTGACATGTGGCTCTCTGAGGTTTCTACGTTCTTTTTATCCTGATAAAAGGTTTTTTAGTAGTTTGACTCTTGTTGAGGGTTAAGAACAGAGGATGTCTCACCTTGTTAAAGCCTATGAGACAAATTGTGATTTGTAAATATGGGTTTTACAAATAAAATTTGATTGATTGATTGATTGATTGATTGGTTTGATTCCAGTTTATCAGACTCATTGAAACATCATGAAATGACTCGTCAACATGTTCAGTCCAACACGAGACGCTCGGTCAGGACTCGGAGTTAGAATGAGCGACACGCAGACACGATCCGACTCCATCGACTCAGAACCAAACACACGACCGGACGTCTGTCACCTGAATCCTCCCAATGAAACATGAACTGGGAACCTGAACCAGTTCATCTTCATCTGCATGAACTGAACTGGGAACTGGTTCTTTTTAAGTGTGAACTGGCTCAACGCTGCTTCTGCAGATGGGCTCAGATTCAGATTTCACTTTTAATTGTGTAAAGGTTTGGATGTTTGTTTGATTTAAAAAAGAAAAGAAAAGAGTTTTATTCAATCATCCTATATTTAAGATATTTTTCAATCTTAATAACTCTATCATTTGGACTTGTCATCAATAATAAACTAATGTTAAATGTATATATCCGCCTTCTGTCATTTATCTTTCTGTTCCCACAACAATATACAGAGAAAATGGGGATTTTTCGGGCATTTAGAAACGAGATTAATCAGATTAATCACAGCCACCCTGTGATTAATCTGATTAAAAATGTAATCGTTTGACAGCCCTAGTTTTATTTTATTTTATTTTATCCGATTTTATTATATCATATTATATTTAATGTTTTTATATAACAATATATTATATTTTATCATATTGTGTTATATTACATTACATTACATCATATTATATTTAATTATATATTAGAATATATTATATTTCATTATATTGTATTATATTATATTTTAATTTTATATATTTTATTATATTTTGAATACAGCTTTCTGCAGCCACCACAACTGCACTGGTGGGAAAATACTCACATACTTAACTCAAGTAAAAGTACAAATACAACAACATGACACAATAAAGATTATTATATTATTATTTATTATTATAAAAGAAGATAACGTTTCTCAAGAACTACATTGTTTCAGGTTATTTTTATACAGTTACAGTTATACAGTTACAGTACATTAAGCTCAAATTAACAGTTAGGTTTTTTTCTTGAATAAAGTTCAAGTCAAGGAAAATGTATTAAAGAAAAAAGAACGATGACTTTTCATGTAATCACACAAACACCAGTCAAACATCAAATCAATCAAACACATATTGTTTGTCTGAACATTTATAACATTTCATCTGTTGAAAGGTTTTAGTCTCAAATGCTTGAACAAAATCTTCTGTTATTTGAAGGTTCATCTTTACAGGTTCAATATTCATCATCAGCATCGTTTCACATGGAAATAAAAACATGAAATGTTTCATCGCACATTAAAAAGACGGCTTGACCAGTTTGCGTTGGAATAAGGTTGAGAAACACTTGTGTATTTCCTGGGACTGCAGGCCGTAGATGACGGGGTTCAGGCTGCCGGGGACCACGTTAAAGAGGATGGCGGAAATCTTCCTGTACTCAGATAACTTGGGGAAACGATGGAGCACGATGGGCATCATGCCGCTGACCATCATGATCAGGTACAGACACAGGTGAGTGCTGCAGGTCTTCAGGGCCTTACTGTTCAGAGACTGGTTCTTACTGGTCACACACGCCGCTGTGATCCTAGCGTAGGTGAGAACTATGCTGCCGATAGAAGCTGAGAGCAGGACCACGGTGAACGTGAGGCCGTAGACATTGTTAATAAACACACTCTCACAGGAGAGTTTGAACAGCGAGGGGTTGTCACAGTAAGGATTCATGATCAGAGTCCTGCATCGGTTCAGTCTTATGGTCAGACTGAGCAGGACGGCCACCAGAACAAAGGCCACGCCCCAGGCAGACACGGTCAGCTTGACCACCATCTTGTTGTTCATGATGGTGGCGTAACGCAGAGGATTACAGATGGCCACGTATCTGTCAAAGGCCATGATCATGAGCACGGTGTGGGCGTTGGTGCCAAACATGTGAGCGGTGAACGCCTGCATCACACACTCGTAGTAGTGAATGAGGCGCTCGGAGGGCGGCACCAGGATGTCTGACAACACCCGGGGAACCAGCAGAGAGTTCCCCATGATGTCGTTGATGGACAGGTTACAGAAGAGCAGGTACATGGGCTGGTGAAGGTTCTTGTCCGTCCATATCAACAACACGATGCCCACGTTGGCAACGAATATGAACACATAGATGATAAGCAGACAGATAAAGATGGGGTACTTGCTGGTCTTGGTGACCTTTAACCCCTCGAGCTGCAGAGTGAGGCTGTTGTATGAAGAGTTTTCCATCGGAGCTGCAGGAGAGAGACGAGGGAAAAATCATGAAACAAGAACCGACAGAAAACAACAAATCCACACTCGTCACCTCAGTAATTACTGCTGTTGTCAAGCCTTCACAGAAACAGGAGCAGTCACCTGGAGGGTCGGCTCAGTGAAGAGATCAGCCTCCTCTCTACAGTCACACCAGCTTCACTGCTTTTATGAACGTGGCTGTTCTCTGGGGAAAAGTTTACCAGCACATAATAAACATGAAGTCATGTTCAGAGTCTCATCAAGCACCAACAAGCTCATGATGGGGAAACACCTCAGTGTGATGTAGTGTTCATATGTAGTAATACTCACATTGTTGGATGTTCAGAGTTGTGTGATGGCGATGGTATCTCGTCATCACGGTATCTCTCACTTTATAACATCAGTAACATTCAGGAGTTTATGTCTCAGTCTCTAGTTTCAAGTCTTTTTCAAACAGCTGATGTTCATTTAGTGAATTATGATCATTGAGAGTCAAACAGACCATAAAGCACCGGATGTACTAATACTCCATATTATGGCGCACACTTAGCGCAATAGACAAGTGAGCAGCCCTTGCAGATGTATTTGTTACACCCACGGCACATGGTGTGAGTTTTACAGTCCTTCTTCCTGGGGCATATCTGACACCTCTTCCTCTTACTCGCCCCGAGCGGGGCTGCTGCTAGGGCTATGGAGGAGGCCGGACACTCGGGTCGAGCGCCGTAGTCAACAGCTCTCTGTGCGGCGGCGGCGGCTTCACAACCACGGCAGACGCGTCCGTGCGGGGGAAGCGCTCCCTTCGTGTGATGAACGGAGTCACCAGAGCCTTTCCCAGCTGCTCCAGGAACACCCTCCGCTTGTTCCGCTTGCCCAGCATCCAGTCTGGGTTGATCTCTCTTCATATCACGAAGGCGTTGTAGGAAGAGACATCGAGAATGTTGTGAAAGACGACCAGGGGCCAGCGCGCGGTCATCCTCCTGCAGCTGTACGTTCCGATCACCTTGTCTAGGTTGTCCACGCCACCTTTGTTGCGGTTGTAGTCCAGGACGATGACCGGTTTCCCGTCCTCGTGGTCGCTGATGTCGGCCTCATGGTGGCGTGTGCTCAGGAGCACCACGTTCCTGTTTTTCTTTGGGATGTAGGACACAAGAGTGGCAGTGGGCGTGAATGCGAACTTGGATGAGAACACCTCTCTTCCCCTGACCGCGAGCAGCCCGGTCTGGAGCTCCGGCTTGTTCTTCCGAACCGTGCTGACCATGGTGAGCTTCCTCTCCAGGAGCTGCCGCGCGAGTTGGTAGGAGGTGAAGTAATTGTCGCACGTGACGTTACGACCGTGCAGTCCCTCCGTTACATCGAGCACTACCCGCAACCCCTGGTTCCGCTCTGGCCGTCCGCCGCTCAGCTTTCCGGTGTACACTTGCATCTTCCAAGCGTAGCTTGATTTCGCATCGCAGGCCACCCACGACTTGATCCCGTATTTCGCCGGCTTGCTGGGCATGTACTGACGGAATGGACACCGGCCTAGAGAGAAAAACCGGAGGAGAAGAGATGAGAGGAGATGAGATGAGGACGAGGACTAGCAGCCGCTATCTACATAACATAACATAACATAACATAACATAACATAACATAACATAACATAACATAACATAACATAACATAACATAACATAACATAACATAATAATAATATAAATATAAAAAAAGACTAACCTCTGAACGGAACCAGTTGCTCGTCCACGGTCACTTCGGGCCCCGGGTTGTAGAGGTGCGGTAGCCGCGACACCCACGTGTCCCAGACCTCTCGCACGGCCGCCAATTTGTCCGTGGCTCGTCTTGTGCGTCTTGTCTCGCGGTCGTCGAAGCGCAGCAGTCTGGAGTACGTGTGGAAGAGTTTTAGGGGCATCGTGGCACGAAATATCGCCCGGCCGCTCTCTGCGTCCCACAGGCTGGCGGCGGCCTCGCCCCGGGACCTGTACACACCCGCTAAGATCAGCAGCCCTACGTAGGCGCGCAGGTCGGTCTCGTCCATCCCTTTCCATTCGTCACTGTATTTTCTACGACCCTCCTGATTCGTCATCTCCAGGATGATGTTCTCCACCGTCGGTGTGATGAACAGGTGGAATGTCGAGGCAAGGTCACCGGTGCGGGACGTCGCGTGGATCGTGGGGCCCCGGAGGACCCCGCTTTGAGCCGCAGCACAGGAGGAGGAGGAGAGGAGAGGAGGAGGAGGAGGAGAGGAGGACAGGGTGGGAGCGAGGAGCAGTGGCCTCTTTCCCGTTAAAGCCCTCAGAGGACCATGTGTTTTCCCCGTTTGTCTGCGGGAAGTCTCTCTTTCCAGATCCGTGGTGGTGGGGGTTTGTCGCCGCTGTCTTGTCTCCTTCTCCTTCTTCTTCTCGTCTGCAGGCATCACCGCTTCTCGGTCTGCTTCTCCTCTCTTCGTCTGCTTCTGTCTGCTTCTCGTCCTGCTCTCGTCTGCTTCCGTCTGCTTCTCGGTCTGCTTCTCATGTCTGCTTCCGTCCTTCTCGGTCTGGCTCTTTCGCGTCCTCTTCGGGTTCAGAGGATGGTTGCTGGGAGAATAGCTGTTGGAGAACCTGTTCTCTGGTGAAACGCTTCTGACGCGACATCTTGCCATGGTCCGTGAGAGAGTGGCACACTGAGCCTTATATATGGGTCTAATGTACCCCCCCCTGATTATCAATTGGAATCAGGTGTGGGTCTAAATGACCCCCGCAGAGCACCACAGCGCCCCCTCTGGGGGTCTAAATGACCCCTCCCATGACAATCCATTGGTCTCAATTATCCCAGGAGAATTGGATAATGACAATCCTTGGGTCACCCTGACCGGGCTTGCGTATGATCACACTCACGCACTCACGCACGCACACACACACCACACAGACACACAGACACTCTGGGTCAATTAGACCCAGAGTGTCTTTTTATCTGATCTCAGTTCAGCTTCACTCTGATTCAGCTCCTTTGTATTTTAGTTATTTCTGTAAAGTTTATCTTGGGATATTTTGACTTCACTCCTGTAAAACACGCTGATGATCTTCTGTCGGAGCTCTTTACAGTTCAGTCCGTAGATGATGGGGTTCAGCGCCGTGGGCACAACATGAAACATGACGGACACCACTTTACCACTGTCCGCCCACTGAGGGTTCCGGTGCATGATCATGGGGGTGAAGGACGCCACCAACATGATGACGTACACGGTCAGGTGGGTGGCGCAGGTCTGCAGCGCTTTGCTGCTCAGCGCCTTGTTCTTGCTGCTGAAACACATGATGGCGATCCTCAGGTAGGTGAGCGCGATGCTGCCGAGGGAGGAGCCCAGGATGACCACGGCGCTGCCGAGGCCGTAGATGTGGTTGATGAGGAGGTTCTGGCAGGAGAGCTTAAACAAGGAGGCGTTATCGCAGAAAGGGTTGATTATCACCCCCCTGCAGCGCGTCAGGCGGATGGTGAGGCCCAGGAGGATCGCCACGGAGATGAAGGCCGCCAACCAGGCCCCAGCCGACAGCTTCACCACCATCCGGTTGGTCATGATGGCGGCGTAACGCAGGGGGTTGCAGATGGCCACGTAGCGGTCGAAGGCCATGATCATGAGCACCGCGTGGGAGGTGCCTGCATGAAAGTGACTGGCGAAGGCCTGAAGAACGCACTCATAGTACCAGATGTAGCGCTGAGTCATGGGAGTGAAGACGTCGCTCAGCAGACGAGGGATGACCACGGTGGCTCCGAACGCGTCGTTGATGCTCATGTTGCAGAAGAGCAGGTACATGGGCTGGTGGAGGCTCCGCTCCGTGGAGATCAGCAGCACCAGGCCCACGTTAGACACCATGATGAAGACGTAGATGAGGAGGAGCAGGACGAAGGCAGGAACAGAGGACGCAGGGCTGACCTTTAACCCCTCCATGGATAAAATATCAGCACTGAACGTCTGGTTCTCCATGATGCTGAGGAGAGAGCAAACACTGAACTGATGATGTAACACAAACATCACATGACTCATCGTGTTGATCTGTCCAGAAACTTACAAACCAATAAACGTAAAAGTCGTGTGTTGTTGATTTTTAAATCCAAACACAGATTTTAAATAAAGACGACGACTCGTCTCCACTTCCTCTAATGAACGCTGCCATCTTGTGGTGATGACGTCATTTACAGTCGGAGTCTGAGCAGAAGTGATGGTGGAGCTGTGGTGTTAAGGCCCCGCCCATACACATATCTGACCAATCAGGAGTCAGTGTCAGCTGTCAATCATGACGTCTCAGCCTGTTTTTATATCATCAAATAACTAAATAAAACCAAACTGATCAGAAACACTTGAACAAACATTTATTTAACGTCTACTTTGATTCATGTCCCATCTGCTAACATGGAGGAGGTTTATGATCGATACTGCAGCCAGACACCAGGGGGCGACAGAAACACTGTCTGGATTCTGATTAATGAAGATTTAAACAGTGACAAGATTCATTCATAATGAATAAAAACACAGTTTCTGTATAAATAGTTTTATATATCTTTTATATTATTTAATTTAAATTAAACATATAATGTATTGAACTCATTCTCCTGAGAGATTTACATATTTTGATACTTTGGTGTTAAGATCCTCAACTCAAATAAATAAAACTGCTGAAATAATAAAGTTTTAAAATACTTTCACATCTTTTAATGTATAATAATCAACGAGGTCACAGAAATCACGAGACTTGTTTTCCGACTTGAATTAAATTAATTTAAATTCAGGAACATGTGAAGACTGAAGACGTTCTAAAGCTTTAGTGTTTTATTTATTTATGTTATGACTATAATTCATATAATTCATATTAGAGTCAATTTGATTTATTATGCTCTTCAATCACTTCTTGGAGGAAACCACAGAGCGACGCAGGGTTTCATTTTCTTAACATTGAGGTCTGTGGTTTTTCTTTGTGAACAGGATGCTGATTTTCTCTCGGACCGTTTTGATCTGCAGTCCGTAGATGACGGCGTTCATGGCGGGAGGAACCACGTGGAACATGATGGAGGCCAGCTTCCTGTGGTCGGACAGGTCGGGGAAACGATGGAGGACGATGACGATGGAGCCGGACACAAACATGATGATGTAGACGGCGAGGTGGGTGGCGCAGGTCTGCAGCGCCCGGCCGTTCAGCACCTTGTTCCTGCTGCTCAGACACACCATGGCGATCCTCAGGTAGGTGAGCGTGACGCTGCCGAGGGACGAGCCCAGCAGGACCACGGTGTAGCCGAGGCCGTAGATGTTGTTGACGAGGACACTTTCACACGAGAGTTTGAACAAGGAGGCGTTGTCACAGAACGGGTTGAATATGATCCACCTGCAGCGCGACAGACGGACGCTGAGGCCCACGAGCACGGCCACCAGGAGGAGACCAACCGTCCACGCTGACACCGACAAATTCACCACCATCCGGTTGGTCATGATGGCGGCGTAGCGCAGGGGGTTGCAGATCGCCACGTAGCGGTCGAAGGCCATGATCATGAGCACGGTGTGAGTGGTGCTCGCGTGGAGGTGAGCGCAGAACGCCTGAACCACACAGTCCACGTAAGAAATGTATCGGTCCGAACCCGGGAGGAAGGCGTCGCTCAGCAGACGAGGGATGATGATCGTGGCTCCGAACGCGTCGTTGATGCTCATGTTGCAGAAGAGCAGGTACATGGGCTGGTGGAGGCTCCGCTCCGTGGAGATCAGCAGCACCAGGCCCACGTTAGACACCATGATGAAGACGTAGATGAGGAGGAGCAGGACGAAGGCAGGAACAGAGGACGCAGGGCTGACCTTTAACCCCTCCAGCAGCAGAAGATCCACGCTGACGTTGTTCATCCTGCAGAGGAACGATCATGATCAGCTGTCAATCAACACCTGAGAACAGATACAGATCAGAAACCTTGAATTCAACTTTGACCCTCATGACAAATGATTCTGTCGAGTTTTTAAAGAATCAAGATTTTATGGATTTTAATCCTAAAAAACTAAATAATGAACCTGTTCAACAAACAAATAGAATAAAACAGATTGCTTGATTCCCACTGAGACTTTGATTCTCAGATGTAAAAGGTTTGTTGTGGTGGCAGCTGATCCACGATGATCGTAACTGGGTGATTTAGATAAACACTATAAGTCATAACATGTAAAACCTGCTGTTCCTAACTACACCTCCATCGTTGTTATCACTTCATCCGTCACAACTTCCATCCTTCGTTCTTTCTCCTGTTTCACTTCCTGGATTCTCACTCGCTTCCTTTTCCCTGGGGAAGGTTCGAGTTTCACTCAGAGGACGTTGCTCTTTGTTCAGATATGAGACAAACTGGGATTATACAACATTTATTTATGTTCTAATCTGGTTTATTAACATATTTTAGTGTTTTATTATTCAAAAAAAACTATTTAACTCAATTTAAAATCATCAGGCGAAACGTTTTTGTACATAGAAATATGTTTTTTTATTTTGTAACGTGGTTGGATTGTGCTCTTTGGACAAATAGACTTAAACAAGTATTGACACAGAAATAACTAGTTCAATATTATTATGATGTACGGTATATTATATAAAATGGTATATTTTTACTATCATGAATATAATCTAATATTTTACTTTTTTGCTTTTATATACATCTATATATATAATTACACACAATACATGACACACACACATATATATATATATATATATACAATATCTACAATAAAATAAAATAAAAACAATCATATGATAAATATAAAGTCAAGATCTTGTTATTTCACTTTGAAACGAGACAAATAAAACACAACCTCAGCCGGTGAGTTTATATGAATCACCGTTTATAACAAAGACATGAAATGAAAAACATCACAACTTTTGTTAGATATATTTAAAACGTTTCTGGTTGATGAAAATACAAGAATAACATTTTACACTTTAGATTTAACATCGACTCAGTGAAATAAGATTTGAGCTTTAATGTTCCGACATTTTCACATCAAACTGTTTCACTGAATTAAACCTCATGAAGCGACAGAAATGCAACAAATCAAAAGAGAAACTCACGATGTTTACATTTCAACCTTTAACACAAAGCTGTGTGTGTGTGTGTGTGTGTGTGTGTGTGTGTGTGTGTGTGTGTGTGTGTGTGTGTGTGTGTGTGTGTGTGTGTCTATAGATATGAGGCCGATTTTGGTTCAATACCATCTTTGTGAGGACGTTTTGTCTGGTCCCCACAAATCCAAAGATTAGATTAAGGGGTTAGCGTTAGGTTAGTTATTTAGATGCTCTAGTTAAGGTTAGATTGAGGGGTTAGCGTTAGGTTAGTTATTTAGATGCTCTAGTTAAGGTTAGATTGAGGGGTTAGCGTTAGGTTAGTTATTTAGATGCTCTAGTTAAGGTTAGATTGAGGGGTTGTTAGGTTTATTGATGCTAGTTAGGTTAGATTAGGTAGCGTTAGTTAGTTATTAGTGCCTAGTTAAGGTAGTAGGTAGGTTAGTAGTTAGGATGCTTAGTTAAGGTGATTGAGGTAGCGTTAGGTTAGTTATTTAGATGCCCTAGTTAAGGTTAGATTGAGGGGTTAGCGTTAGGTTAGTTATTTAGATGCCCTAGTTAAGGTTAGATCGAGGGGTTAGGTGTTGTTTTAGATCCTAGTTAAGGTTAGATTGAGGGGTTAGCGTTAGGTTAGTTATTTAGATGCCCTAGTTAAGGTTAGATCGAGGGGTTAGGTAATGCATCGTGCCCACAGCTGTGGAGACGATGCAGGTCTGTGTTTACCTGTCGAACGCCCTCCTCTCTCTCCACAGCTGGACCGACTCTCTCGTCTTATTAGTCGACAGCAGCGTCGTGACGTCATCACTTCTGAACATGAGGTTGATCAACTTTCCTCCAATCAGCTTTGGTCACGTGCACGTTGTCTCAAGTTCATCCAATATGGTGCACGTGATGTACAACATGCAAATTTAAATTGACTTATTTTACAAATTTACACAATAATTGTAACCTTGTTTTTATTGGTCTAAATGTGAAATAACAAAGACAAAATATAAAGATAATGAATATGTACAGTTATATAAATATTTACAGTTATGAATATTTCCAGAAATTAATATGTATAGTTATATGAATATTTACAATTTTATAAATGTCAATTTATGAATATGTCAATTTATGAATATTTACAGATATGAATATATACAGTGATATAAATATGAACAGGTTTAAATATTTACAGCGCGTCAGGCGGACGGTGAGGCCCAGGAGGATCGCCACCAATACCAGAGCCGTTCCCCAGGCCGCCACCGACAGCTTCACCACCATCTTGTTGGTCATGATGGCGGCGTAACGCAGGGGGTTGCAGATCGCCACGTAGCGGTCCAAGGCCATGATCATGAGCACGGTGTGGGAGGTGCTGCCGTACAGGTGGACGCAGAACGCCTGGACCACGCAGTCCACTACGAAGTACCTATGAGGTATGAGATGTAGGATGAAGCTCGTTGCTCGAGATCAGAAGGCAGGTCATGGTGGTGGGCTCCGACCGTGGAGTCAGCAGAGACACAGGGTTGTCTCGGTGGACACACAAGGTGACAGACACACACAACACTAGTTTAGAATTACAAACAATTTCACTCACTACAATTCATAGCAATCTATTCTCACCCATGACACCATCTCCTCTCCCCCTTCCACACCCACAGGTGGCGCTGGTGCCCGGACTAGCACAACGGAGCAAGGAGGAGCCCCCACTACACCAACGGGAGGGTCTCTAAAAATGATGAGCGGGCCAATGAAGGCTAACATTGCCATTCCTGAAGCCGCATCTGAGACCTCCCCACAACGCCTCCGAAGCTACCCACCCCCCAGTTGTGCCACTCCGGACTCCAGCACACCGACAGCACTGGACGACAGCACCCGGGACCCCGGGACCCTCCTCCACCTCCTCCACCTCCTCACCTCCTCCACCTCCTCCCCACTCCATCTACAACAGTACACAGCCATCCCACCAGGTACCTTCAAACCCACATACCACATTGCAGAGGACCCCTCCTCTGCAGGGCCCCTCCTCTGCAGGACCCCTCCTCTGCAGGACCCCTCCGCTGCAGGGCCCCTCCTCTGCAGGGCCCCTCTTCTGCAGGACCCTCCTCTGCTGGACCCCTCCTCTGCAGGACCCCTCCTCTGCAGGGCCCCTCTTCTGCAGGGCCCCTCCTCTGAGACCCTCCTCTAAGACCTCTCTGTGGACCCTCTCTCTGCAGAGCCCCTCTTCTGCAGGCCCCTCGTTGCGGCCCTCTTCTGCAGGCCCTGTGTGTGGTTTGTGCTGTGACCTGCTTGTGTGTGTGTTGCGTGTGTGTGAGGTGTGTGGTGCTGTTGTGGTCGTGTGCTGGGGGGGGTAATGAGGTCCTGAGGCCTCAGACCCTCCCAGGATCTCAGTGACCAGTGCTTTCAAGAGACTTAGAAGCGTCTGAGGCCCCTTCGAGGGCTGATGGGCCCCGGGAGCAGCCTCTCAGGGGACTGGTCTGGTTCTCAGTCAACCTTCCAGTTCATCCAGAGCTTTCTTTGAACTGGTGGTTGGTTGTGGTGGGGTTGGTGTGTGGTGGTGTGGTCAGCCTAAAGGTGACATCTAATAAATTGAACGTCATGAGGGTTCAGGGCTGATGGCCGGGAGCAGCTTCTCAGGGGATGTCGGTTCTCAGTCAACGTTCCAGTTCATCCAAGTGCTGAATGTGTGTCAGCCTAAAGGTGTCACACCAACTGGAAACTGTCTGAAACTGTCCATGATGTTGAGTTGGATGAATCCACGAGCTGATCCCAAACCAGGTTCCCAGCCTCAGAGCAGACGCACCTGCACAGTTCACTGGAGTCTGTCTGTTAGATGATGATGTAATGTTCAGAGGTCAGGGTTCACACAGAGACATGTCATCCTCATCGTGTTGTTGTGAGTCCCTGTGTGTCCCCGGAGGCCCCTGGTGTCAGGTTGACCCTCTGAGCTCTGATAAACATCTATCACTCCCACAGGACTAATTAGCAGCACGAACTGGTAAGTGTTTTGTTCGGAGGCAGCTCACAGCGGACCATCAACACTCATTACTGGCTGCTGTGGTAACTGCATCACACAGTGATGAAACCTTCTGTTGTGGTTTGATGTTCAGCAGCAAAGTTCTACTGTGCAGAACTTTGCTGCTGAACAGAGGAAGCCCAGATACAGTATGATTACTATGAATGTATCAGTCACGTGTCCTTGTTCAGAAAATAAGCAGTTTGTTGTAAAGTGTTTGTGTAAAGTTCACGGTGCAGAAATATATGAATGATACTGGAACCAGAACAAAGAGTTCTCTGAATAGATTCATGTCGTTAGATTAAAGAAGAATTAAACTTCACAATACAAATGACATGACACATGAATATGATTGGTGACGCATGTTCAACGTTGAATGAGTGTTGTAATGACTGCGGTTGTGAAGGTGCACAGACACAGTGTGGATTTTACAGCTGTTTAGTGCCATCTGCTGCCCATTTCCTGCTATTACAGCTTTATGCACATCAAGAAAACAAATTAAAACATCACCCAGAGGTTTTCAAATCTAAAATATCTCACAGGACAACGTATGCATCGATTGTTATCACCGGTGGTCCCGTCTGTTCCACAGGCTTTTACCTGTTGAGCCACGACTCAGTCCTTCACATTAACAGCTGCTCTTAACAGGGAAGTGAGGATAAGGAACAAGATGTGATGACAGAAGGAAACAGACATTTCTCTGAATGGAAACTGACTCCAAATAAGAAGCGATTGAAATATCAGTAAAGTTCATCTGAAAGTTTTAAATTATGAATAAAGACTTTATCCCGTCTTCTCTCCTAATCAGAAATCTTCTATAGATTGACAGAAGTGAACTGAAGTTACTATTTGGTCTAGTTTTTATTCTGGGGATTTCCTCCCACTCAGCTCCAAGGGGCCTGGATGCAGTTGGAAGACCAGTGAATTGTTCAGATGCCTTTTGTTTGGCTCCTAATGACGGAATCCACATATTCTTTGGAAACATGAACCAGTCCAGATGGTTTTCAAGTGTTTTAAATGATAGTGGTTGGTTTACACAAATCTCTGTGTCTGAACTGGCCAGTGCAAAGTCAGCCCGGTCCACAGAGCAATAAGGCCACGGTAATGAGCCATAACCAGAAGGATCTTGGCTCCAGTCACATTCAGGTACATAACAAAGTGCTGCAGTTGTGTAGCACTTGTGTATTCAATCTGTTAACGACACCCTGTGAGGTCACAACACTCTGTTCAGGGTCTGTGCTACTGAGCATTCTGGGGTTTCATTGTTTCACAAAGGTCATATGATCCCACTGGTTCGTCTTTATAGATCTTATAAATCAATGATGCCTCTCAGAATTTCAGAAACATGGTTTTTCTATCATCTCTCAAATTCAATGTGTCACCAGCATCGGTTTAAAGCTGAAACGCTGCCTTGTTTCCCTCGGAGCTGAAATGTCCTTCGAACTGTTTCTGTCGTCTGAAACGTCCACTGAAGTTTTATTCCTTGATCCTTTCTGTCCTCACACCTTCTGCCTGCTCATCTCTCTGTAGTGACTGGTGGTTCTGCTCTGCTCATCTCTCTGTAATGACTGGTGGTTCTGCTCTGATCATCTCTCTGTAATGACTGGTGGTTCTGCTCTGATCATCTCCCTGTAATGACTGGTGGTTCTGCTCTGATCATCTCTCTGTAATGACTGGTGGTTCTGCTCTGATCATCTCTCTGTAATGACTGGTGGTTCTGCTCGGATCATCTCTCTGTAATGACTGGTGGTTCTGCTCTGATCATCTCTCTGTAATGACTGGTGGTTCTGCTCTGATCATCTCTCTGTAATGACTGGTGGTTCTGCTCGGATCATCTCTCTGTAATGACTGGTGGTTCTGCTCTGCTCATCTCTCTGTAATGACTGGTGGTTCTGCCTGCTCATCTCTCTGTAATGACTGGTGGTTCTGCCTGCTCATCTCTCTGTAATGACTGGTGGTTCTGCTCTGCTCATCTCTCTGTAAGGACTGGTGGTTCTGCTCTGATCATCTCTCTGTAATGACTGGTGGTTCTGCTCTGATCATCTCCCTGTAATGACTGGTGGTTCTGCTCTGATCATCTCCCTGTAATGACTGGTGGTTCTGCCTGCTCATCTCTCTGTAATGACTGGTGGTTCTGCTCTGCTCATCTCTCTGTAATGACTGGTGGTTCTGCTCTGCTCATCTCCCTGTAATGACTGGTGGTTCTGCTCTGATCATCTCTCTGTAATGACTGGTGGTTCTGCTCTGATCATCTCTCTGTAATGACTGGTGGTTCTGCTCTGCTCATCTCCCTGTAATGACTGGTGGTTCTGCCTGCTCATCTCTCTGTAATGACTGGTGGTTCTGCTCTGCTCATCTCTCTGTAATGACTGGTGGTTCTGCTCTGATCATCTCCCTGTAATGACTGGTGGTTCTGCTCTGATCATCTCTCTGTAATGACTGGTGGTTCTGCTCTGCTCATCTCTCTGTAATGACTGGTGGTTCTGCTCTGATCATCTCTCTGTAGTGACTGGTGGTTCTGCTCTGCTCATCTCCCTGTAATGACTGGTGGTTCTGCTCTGATCATCTCTCTGTAATGACTGGTGGTTCTGCTCTGATCATCTCTCTGTAATGACTGGTGGTTCTGCTCTGATCATCTCCCTGTAATGACTGGTGGTTCTGCTCTGATCATCTCTCTGTAGTGACTGGTGGTTCTGCTCTGCTCATCTCCCTGTAATGACTGGTGGTTCTGCTCTGATCATCTCTCTGTAATGACTGGTGGTTCTGCTCTGCTCATCTCTCTGTAATGACTGGTGGTTCTGCTCTGCTCATCTCCCTGTAATGACTGGTGGTTCTGCTCTGCTCATCTCTCTGTAATGACTGGTGGTTCTGCTCTGCTCATCTCCCTGTAATGACTGGTGGTTCTGCTCGGATCATCTCCCTGTAATGACTGGTGGTTCTGCTCTGATCATCTCTCTGTAATGACTGGTGGTTCTGCTCTGATCATCTCTCTGTAATGACTGGTGGTTCTGCTCTGATCATCTCCCTGTAATGACTGGTGGTTCTGCTCGGATCATCTCCCTGTAATGACTGGTGGTTCTGCTCTGATCATCTCTCTGTAATGACTGGTGGTTCTGCTCTGATCATCTCTCTGTAATGACTGGTGGTTCTGCTCGGATCATCTCCCTGTAATGACTGGTGGTTCTGCTCGGATCATCTCCCCCTGCTGTGAGAAGAACCTTTGATTTACTCAACATCAGCAGGTACCAGGGAAACCTCAGCATAATTCACTCTTCACTCTCTGATCGTGTCCGTGGCCTTTTGGCGTTGAATGAGGAATCCATGTCCTGTGTCATTCAGCACATCAACAACGCCGTGGGTTCGATACCCTCTCGTGTCCCAACCCCTCCAGATGCAACACATTTAGAAAATAAAAGGCAGTAGACAAAGTTGTTTTAATGTGAAAGATTTAATGTGTTTCATGGCATTAACTGATAAATCATTTGACAAATGTTCACGACCACACAAACAGGAAATACAACAAGTAGTAACTGGGATCAATTTGCATCTCTCCGTTTTACACAGTGATCAAATGTCCAGTTCAGTAACTTCAGGCTCAACGAGTGTCATCTGTCTTTATTATCTCTGAGATGAGATTAGTATGTCTTCTTCTTCTTCTTCTTCTTCTTCTTCTTCTTCTTCTTCTTCTTCTTCTTCTTCTTCTTCTTCTTTCTTCTTCTTCTTCTTCTTCTACTTCTTCTTCTTCTCCTCCTGCTCTGTTCCTTCTTTCAGCCCCATCCTCTGTTTGAGGGATTTTTAAAAAGAAATATTCACAACTGACACGTGTGGAATACACAATTAACAATTAGTTGCCACAATATTCATAGATGACATAGATTCATCCAATTGAATCTCCGAACCTCAAATGATGATTCAAGCCTCTCTGGCTGCAGAAAACAGAAACCTGTAACATTTCATCTGGAGTTGTTCAAGATCGACTGTCGTTAATGTGAATGTGATTGATGTAAAAAATCTGGCATGCACTTTGAAGTTGGCAAAAAACGAACACACAAAACACATAACATTTTTTAAAATTGTGACATTTGTGTTTGTGTTCAGCTGTCAGACAAAGTGTGTTGCTATAGATCAGCTCACTGCATCATTTCATCTCTTCATGAGAACATTCATCTGAAAACATTTTCCTTCAAACTAAATACTGAAACCAGGTTTTCGTGAATCCAGCTGAGATTAGTTTCACATAAATACCCTTAAATATATTGGACAAGTCGGCAGGACTTGTGTGTCCAGCTGCAGAGAAATAGATATGTGTAGCATGTTGTGTTGTTGAAATACATCTACCTAGCTCAGTTCCATGTTCTGTTATATAGGGAACAAAGATGTGGAAATGAAAATGCTAATAAAATACTATTAATGTGCTGGATCCGTTTTTCCTTGATTCTCAGGAAACATTTATGTTGTTTGGTTCATAATCATTAATAATTAGTTTCATTTATTATGACAACTTGAGATAAATTCCCACTTGACACTGGCAACATATTTGACGTGAAGGAATCCGATCTTTGCTCGTCTCAGTTGCTTCAGGTCATTTGACTCCGATGGAAAACACATCAGAAGTATGAGGGTTGATCTTACTGGGAAATATGGTAATGCACAGTGGGTTAGCTTCTGAGATCTGAAACCTGAAGTCGATGCTTTAATAGTCAACTCGTGTTTGACGAGATGCCTTCGAAGCATTTGAAAGGATGTGTTTTCGACTTGTTTTGTCTGGATTGAGCCTTAAAGCTCATTAACTAACAAACCATCAGTGGAAATGAGGAGTGTTTTACATTGAAGGAGCAAATCATTTGATCTACTACTTTTTTGAAGCTCGCTCTCTATCAGATGGCTTTTCCCAGGATGAGGATACTCATGAAGAAGACCATGATGAAGAACAGCCACATGAAGAATCGATCCATGACCTTGGCGACCTTCCTCCATTCCCCGATGCGCAGCTGTGCTGCTCGCTGATCCTGGTATGAGTTGGCGATGTACGCGACGTTCTTGCACAGACCCTGGTGCTGGCAAACACACTTCACTAAGATCTCCCTCCTGTTCTTCCGGACTTCACCTCCTTTCTTCTCCTCCACATGCTCTTCTTCTCCACACAAACTGTTTTCTCCTCTCCTTGCTCTTCTCCACCACCAGCAGCTCCTTCCTCCTTCGAGTGGTCGATGGTCACCAACAGATCCTCCTTCCAGGCCTTCTGGTTGGTCAAATCCTGCCTCACCTTCAAAGACTCCCCTGACCCGTCCTCCTCCAGCCTCCCTCCCCAGGCCTGTCCGGTCACGTCCCAGTTTGGTCCTCTGTTATTCCCACCATTGGCTGATGGGGCCTCAGACTCCTCCTGAGACAGAGGCTGTTTGTTGGATGAAGTCCGACCGAAACAGTTCTCTCCGACCTCATAGACAAAACAGATGCGGGCGAGGTGATTGAGGATGAAGCGTTCGGCCCATTGTGGGACAGGACGCACCTCAGGACCGCAGTGGTGTATGTTCATGATGAAGATGGTGAGAGCTGTGGAAGCAGTCACCATCGTCATGGTAGCAATGTAGTATTTCCCTGTTGAAAAGGAAAGTGAAGATCATTTAGAGGGACGAACATTCTTCACAGGAGTAATTGTCGATTTAAAAGACACCAGTTTATAAAATGTTCTCTGTCTCTATCTCCTCATGAAGTATAGGAGACATGCCAGGGGGCAGGGGCTAGCTGGTTAGCATGCTAACTTCAGTAGAAGCGAAGCGGGAAGAGAAATGAAAGAAAAACAAGATAAACGAGAATTACGTCTTTCCAATTATATGATATTAGCCATTAGCAAAACCTTCTTGGTTTATTTTATTATGTAGCATTCTATTGACTGATTTGGTGTGTGAACGTAATCAATATTTTATTTGGGATGAATATATGATTGGTTTGTATCTCGGCTGAATCAGGTTTTAAAATCCACCTCCACTCGAAATGTATTTCCATTTGACTTTCACTGCAAAGAACAAATATCTCAGACACCTTCAGTTCAGCAGTTTGATTTTAATGGGACATGAAAAATCGTTTCACAAAGAAAAACAGACATTGTTTCAAAATAAAAGACTACAGTGTTTTTCATTTCGATTATGACACAGTAACCCATCTCCATCGTGTGGTAATAGTTTGTAGTGGGTCGAGTTGTTCTGAGTAATACAATTAGTTTTTGTCAGTTCTAACAAATCAATCTTTTAATAACCCTAACCCATTCATAAATCACCCAGTTTGACTGTAAATGATAAAATGCTTGTTTCACTTTGTACCAGAGAAAGAATCGTCTCTCATCCTTTTTCACACTACATACAATTTAGTGCTTATTTGTAATGACATGAACTTAGATGATCTCAATCTGTGTGATCTTCTTGTAGCAGTAGCAGAATGTGACCCGTCAATCTCACTCAGTAGAGCTCACACCTCTGCCAAGGCCCAACCCTTCCCTTAAGGATCAAGATCCATGATTTATTCTCAGAGGAATTAAGGTAAATGTCAAAAACATCCTGTTTCACAATGGTGAAGAAAGATGTGGGTTCTGTCCTGACCCAGACGGCATCCTCCAGCCAGGTTCATGATCACCTGTCCTGACCCAGACTGCATCCTCCAGCCAGGTTCATGATCACCTGTCCTGTACTTAGTTCATAGAAACAGTGTACATTACTATTCTATATGTGCATCTAATGATTATCAATGACAAGTAGAAATTCAACGTCCTCATTGATCTGAGTTGAAGTTCTGGAGTAAATATTGTGTCAGTTATTTATTCCCTTTTTTATTCTTGAGTATAAGTGCGTTAACTTGAGGTTGTGTATGGGACAGATGAGCAGGGGGGCAGCGTTCCCCCCACAGTCGTTACTGCAGGGATTGAAGAAGGCGAAGAGCTTGTCAGTGAAGGAGCAGCCGGTGAAGGAGTAGATGACGGCAGCTGTATCCACATCGTACAGAGACACCAGACCCGCTTCATAGTCAACAAACACCCCCACCTTCTTGGGCACAGACTTCAGACGCAGATGGATGCGAGACTCAGCCAAAGCTTTGTACTCGTTTCCGTTCCTTAAGGACACAGTCCAGTACCCGTTCAGAGGACTCAGCGTGATCTGTCCCTTCCTGTCCACCGACTCACTGACGACTCCTAAGTCCCACTTCGTCTTCCCCTCAACCTGAACCTCAAAGTAACATCTTCCTGACCAAAAACTGTTCTTACCTAAGACACTGGCATAATAAGAAAATCTCTTGGGATTGTCGGGGAGATTCTTGTTTACTTCCCCAAACTTCACCTGTTTCCTGTCATCAGACACGATGAGCCAGGGATTCGCTGTCTCAGGATCAAGGGTCACATTGGTTGCATACTGCTGGACCCTCTTCAGCTCGGCCTCAAAGAAGATCTGCATCTCTTTTTTGAGCGCCTCTTCCAGCTCAGCTACAGCTGCTGCCACAGTCCCTTTATATGATGGCTGCCGGATACTGACACCTGTCCAGTCTTTGGCCTCCTTTAAGGACGAGAAGGTTTGGAGGAAGTGGAAGTGGTCTTCAGAACACGAGAGCTGCTTCAGCTCCTCACTTTTCTTCTTCAGGTCAAACATCTCCTGCTCCAGGTCTGCAACCAAGCCTTTGGTCTGCTTCTCTATTGGTCGGTGTTTGTTATCGATCGTCTCGATGAACTCAGCCAGGCCTCGGTCGATGGGCTCCTTCAGAGCAGCAAAAACCTGAAGACCTTGTTCTTTCTCTCTGTTTGCACTTTCATTACTGACCTCCACCGAGTGTTTGAGCTGCCCAATCATCACCTCTCTCTTCTGGATCATCTGCTGAATCTCAGCCTCTGTCTCGTCCAGCTCAGCCTTTTTTTCTTCGTATTCTTTTTTCAAAGGGACGACATTGTGTGTCTTGTGGTCTAAAACCATGCAGAGCATGCAGACACACATCTGGTCGATCTTGCAGTAGAGCTCCAGAGGTTTATCGTGTTTCATGCACACCCGAACCTGCAGATTTCCCACAGGATGGATTAGCTGATGTTTTTTCAGACCTAACACTGTCAGGTGTGGCTCCAGGTGAGTTCCACAGTAGGAGGCCAGACACACCAGGCAGGACTTCAAGGCTTTCAGTTTGGTTCCAGTGCAGACGTCACAGGAAACCTCCTCTGCTGTTACACATGTTGGCTCTGGTTGGGTTTGTTTGAACTGAGCGGCCATCTGAGAGATCAGAGTATTGACCCGCAGCTCCGGTCTTGTGTAGAAAACCTCCTTGCACATAGGACACCTGCACGGGATGTTGACAGCCCAGTGCTGAGTGATGCAGTCCTTACAGAAGTTGTGCCCACATGGTGTGGCCACTGGATCAGTGAACACATCCAGACAGATGGGGCACACAAACTGATCTGGACTCAGTCCGCAGATGGAAGCAGCCATGTGCGCACGCTGAGAACAAAAGTCAAAGTGTGAAAATCAAAACTGGAATTCTGTGTTTAAAATATCAGTTCTGTCTTATTGTGCAATGGAGCGTGAGCAGAGCTCGTGTTAACGCTCCAGCTGAGCCGTGTACTCACGGGTTCCTGTGCTGCTGAGTCCTGAGGAGAAGAGAGACTGATCTCAGCTCTGCTGTCGCTCTGACAACCTTTCATCTGTGGAATGAGGCGTCGCTGCGGTCGGCTCGACTCTTACCGAAACTCTCATGAGGTTTTCTTGCATTTCTGGTTTGGGATTTTTCATAGTGACACATGTTTGGCACACTGGGTAACTGGAGTTATTCTTTAGAGCAGCTAATCAGCCCCAGCAGTTATAGGTCAATGGAGAGCTTATTGTTTTTGGATCCATCGGCCACGACACATCATGTCGGGATCAAAGTTTCCAAAGTGATAGAAATAAAACTGGATCGTTTTTCTTCAGTGGGTTCTTAAAGCATTAACATGTTCTGCTTTGGCTCTAATGTTCGAGTCAGGACAGCTGAGCGAACAGAACCGGTTTGACAGGAAGTCACACAGTTCCTGGGATTCCCCTGCACTGCTCTCTGTTGTTTGAGGATTTGCTTCTCAGGCTCGAAATCAGTGTTTTCATTTGTTGACTGGTTTAATAAAAAACTTTTTTACCATGAGTCCATTATGACATGAACACGTTGGGACTCTGTGTGTCCTCACACGACACATGTCAGATAAAGGATTCTCAAGAATCTGACTCTGGAATGAGATTCCTGTCGTTTAAGATTCCAAAGAATTTGGTCCAGCTCCAACAGAACTTCTTCACGTCCCTCTCACCTGCTTGATTTAGAAAGTCGATGATAACATTTGAACAACTGTAACAAAGCTTCCCTGAATCTGCTCACCTATCAGTGGGACGCTCTCGGAGGGCGGCATGCTCTCAGCCACCAGCAACTGAAACACAGTGAGGGCCAGCAGCACCGTGACGCCCAGGGAAACCTTTTCACCCGAGTCAGCGGGCAGGTAGAAGCCCAGCGGAGCCAGAAAGGAGATCATCATGCAGGGGATGAGGAGGTTGAAGATGTAGAAGGACGCCCGTCTCTTCAGGTGGAGAGTGAAGGTGATGTCCGGGTACGGATCCGAACAGCAGCCGTACAGGATGACGTTTTTCTTGGCTGGCATCCCCAGAACCTGGTTGGGAAAAGGATTTAGTCAAAGAACTCTTAAACACGTTGTGAACATATGGTAACAACTGACCTCCCACTCAACGTTGGAGACAAAGTCGGACAGGTCAGCACTGTCCAAGGCAATGG
>CM031684.1:24637202-24664702 GCA_006182925.3 Reinhardtius hippoglossoides
ACAGACACCATCGCCATGGTGACAGTGAGTCCATACATCGTGCTGTTGTCTGTGTGTGTGTGTCTGTGTGTGTGTGTGTGTGTGTGTGTGTGTGTGTGTGTGTGTGTTTGGATCATCTCTGCTCTGTAACCTCTCATCTTGACGCATTAACTTTCCCCTTCCTCTGACTCGAACCTGAGTTTCGAACCTACAACCTGGTGATTGATGTGTAGTGTTCTTGTGTGTTTTAGATGAAGACTCCGACATGTTGGTGAGAATCTGATTTACTACATTTAAAAACTTCGTGATTAGACCCGACTGCGCTCGAGAAGAAACACATGTGACAGCATCTTTGATCAAAGTCCACTCGTCCATCACAACATTCCCTGGACGACGCTGTTGCTATGGTTACGCCTGCTATCTGAGAAGTTTGGAGTTGTGATTTGAAAACTTTGAGTTGTAGTTCGTAGTAAAAACCGAGACGTTTGTAAAAGCAGTCCCCTGATTGGTTGTTCGGTGGAACATTTAGATTCGGACACAGAAATCGGTTTGTGACGATCAGATGAAGATGTTCACCTTCCAGCGTGTGTTCGTCCCTCGACCTGTAAAGTCTGGTCGTGTCTCTCGTCCCTCGACCTGTAAAGTCTGGTCGTGTCTCTCGTCCCTCGACCTGTAAAGTCTGGTCGTGTCTCTCGTCCCTCGACCTGTAAAGTCTGGTCGTGTCTCTCGTCCCTCGACCCGTAAAGTCTGGTCGTGTCTCTCGTCCCTCGACCTGTAAAGTCTGGTCGTGTCTCTCGTCCCTCGACCCGTAAAGTCTGGTCGTGTCTCTCGTCCCTCGACCTGTAAAGTCTGGTCGTGTCTCTCGTCCCTCGACCTGTAAAGTCTGGTCGTGTCTCTCGTCCCTCGACCTGTAAAGTCTGGTCGTGTCTCTCGTCCCTCGACCCGTAAAGTCTGGTCGTGTCTCTCGTCCCTCGACCTGTAAAGTCTGGTCGTGTCTCTCGTCCCTCGACCTGTAAAGTCTGGTCGTGTCTCTCGTCCCTCGACCTGTAAAGTCTGGTCGTGTCTCTCGTCCCTCGACCCGTAAAGTCTGGTCGTGTCTCTCGTCCCTCGACCCGTAAAGTCTGGTCGTGTCTCTCGTCCCTCGACCCGTAAAGTCTGGTCGTGTCTCTCGTCCCTCGACCCGTAAAGTCTGGTCGTGTCTCTCGTCCCTCGACCCGTAAAGTCTGGGTCGTGTCTCTCGTCCCTCGACCTGTAAAGTCTGGTCGTGTCTCTCGTCCCTCGACCCGTAAAGTCTGGGTCGTGTCTCTCGTCCCTCGACCCGTAAAGTCTGGTCGTGTCTCTCGTCCCTCGACCCGTAAAGTCTGGTCGTGTCTCTCGTCCCTCGACCCGTAAAGTCTGGTCGTGTCTCTCGTCCCTCGACCTGTAAAGTCTGGTCGTGTCTCTCGTCCCTCGACCTGTAAAGTCTGGTGGTGTCTCTCGTCCCTCGACCTGTAAAGTCTGGTCGTGTCTCTCGTCCCTCGACCTGTAAAGTCTGGTCGTGTCTCTCGTCCCTCAGACGTAAAGATGGACAATGTCTGCAGCTGTTGATTAAACGAGGAGCTGGACAGAAACATGACTGACTGAACGAAGCCTCTTTCTGTTGCTCAAATAAAAATGTCAATGATCTCTTTGTAGTTTTTATGGTAGTTTTAGTTTGTTAAAAAAAATGATCAGCAAAATAATCATTAGTTTCAAATGAAAATTTTATATTTGAACAAAGTTTTAAAAAAGAATGAAACTTGTGACGCTTTTTAAAGTTTGGTGGCAAAATTCAGTTTTTCTTTTTATTGATTCTACACTGATGCATCACCGACAGCTGTCAATCAACCCCGAGCTTTTCACCAGGCTGCAATCAAATCAAACAGAAAACGTGCAGAAGTGAAACCAGAACCAGGTCCTGAGTTCAGCTCAGGAATCGTCCCAAGTTCTGAGAAGGTAAAGGTTTCTCACCTGGAAGGAGCAGCAGCAGAGACGCCATGGACCCGCAGCAGAGCAGCTTCATCTCTGAGGAAGAGGAGGCTGATGAAGAGGAGGCTGATGAAGCTGCGACGCCCTGTGTTCGCTGTAGTGCTCTGGGAGGTATGAGGGGCGATTAGTGCCACACACAGGCGGAACAAACCTGATCGTCACGTTCACTCTTTCACACTCACTTAAAAAACTGAGGGAATTCATGATGTTAAATTAAGAATTGATCTTCTCTTTAACAATATTAATTTTTATACAAAACCTTCTTTAAGTTATTTGTTGACCGTTAGGGGGGGCAAGAAGAACGCAACACGAACACGTGTTGAACAAACATCGATTAGACAGAGACTGCGATAACCAGCAGGTGGCGACATCACGAAGGGAAGTTTGATTTGAATGAACCTGATGCTGTCGCTAATCTGTAAATATCAGTTCAGGCGTCACGTGGGGAAATGGATGAATGGTTTATTTTAATTTCTCATTTTTAAAATTTGATTTGCTTCCTGTAAAACCCTCCCTGACCAGCTGAAACCCCGAGTCGTCACGTCTCAGGCTGACGATCTTTGTGTTCGTCAGACTGATTATTAATTAAAGCTACGACCATTTGTCTGATTCCTTTGGAACATCAACCAAAATCTGCTTTTACCTTCAACACATCAGGGGACCACGACTCAACTCCCCCGACACCCCCCCCCACCTTCACACTTCACCTGGTGTAGTTTTCAATTTCAACTCATGTGTCCATGAATTATAGAAACTGTCTCTTTAGTGTCTTTGCCACCTGTTTTGATCGTTTGACTAACGACTGGCGTCTCAGTGTCAGTCGAGCACTTTGGTCCAATCACACGAGACAGACGGACATTCTCTGTATGGGGCTCAGACCCGTCGTCCATTCAGCGCCTGCTGCTCGCCGCCTGACAGGAAACAGGGACCATATGACACCTGTGCTGCGCTACCTGGCTTCCTGTTCGTCACAGGATCGATTTTAAAATGTCTTGTTAACTTTGAAATCTCTTCATGGAGTGGCACCGAGCTGAACTTCTTCATGTTCACACTCCAGTTAGAAGCTGAGGTCAGCGATCAGCGGCTCCTCCACATTAGCTCCTCTCTAGCACACTCATTGTTAAAAACACATCTCTTCTCGAGTTAACATCATTTTGATCATTATTTGTATATTAATTTAATTTCAATTATTCTACTTTCTTTTATCTCATTTCCTTTTACTATTGGTATTCTGATGTATTTGCTGTTTTCTTGTTGTACCTTAAACTTTGTGAAGCACTTTGGTCAAGTGGTTTTAAATGTGCTATAGTCATCAATCAATCAATCAAGTTTTATTAGTATAGCCCATATTCACAAGTCCCAGTTTGTCTCCTGGTCTCTAACGAGGTGAGACGTCCTCTGTTCTTCACCCTCAAGAGTGAAACTACTGAAACCTGTAACAGGGACAGAAGGTAGAAACCTCAGGGACACGTGAGGACCCGTCTCCAGGACACAAGGGGACAGATGTCCCGTGGAACAGAGAACCTCAGAGACACGTGAGGACCCGTCTCCAGGACGGACACAAGGGGACAGATGTCCCGTGGAACAGAGAACATCAGAGACACGTGAGGACCCGTCTCCAGGACGGACACAAGGGGACAGATGTCCCGAGGAACAGAGAACATCAGAGACACGTGAGGACCCGTCTCCAGGACGGACACAAGGGGACAGATGTCCCGTGGAACAGAGAACCTCAGAGACACGTGAGGACCCGTCTCCAGGACGGACACAAGGGGACAGATGTCCCGTGGAACAGAGAACCTCAGAGACACGTGAGGACCCGTCTCCAGGACGGACACAAGGGGACAGATGTCCCGTGGAACAGAGAACATCAGAGACACGTGAGGACCCGTCTCCAGGACGGACACAAGGGGACAGATGTCCCGTGGAACAGAGAACATCAGAGACACGTGAGGACCCGTCTCCAGGACGGACACAAGGGGACAGATGTCCCGTGGAACAGAGAACATCAGGGACACGTGAGGACCCGTCTCCAGGACGGACACAAGGGGACAGATGTCCCGTGGAACAGAGAACCTCAGAGACACGTGAGGACCCGTCTCCAGGACACAAGGGGACAGATGTCCCGTGGAACAGAGAACATCAGAGACACGTGAGGACCCGTCTCCAGGACGGACACAAGGCGACAGATGTCCCGTGGAACAGAGAACCTCAGAGACACGTGAGGACCCGTCTCCAGGACGGACACAAGGGGACAGATGTCCCGTGGAACAGAGAACATCAGAGACACGTGAGGACCCGTCTCCAGGACGGACACAAGGGGACAGATGTCCCGTGGAACAGAGAACATCAGAGACACGTGAGGACCCGTCTCCAGGACGGACACAAGGGGACAGATGTCCCGAGGAACAGAGAACATCAGAGACACGTGAGGACCCGTCTCCAGGACGGACACAAGGGGACAGATGTCCCGTGGAACAGAGAACCTCAGAGACACGTGAGGACCCGTCTCCAGGACGGACACAAGGGGACAGATGTCCCGTGGAACAGAGAACATCAGAGACACGTGAGGACCCGTCTCCAGGACGGACACAAGGGGACAGATGTCCCGTGGAACAGAGAACATCAGAGACACGTGAGGACCCGTCTCCAGGACGGACACAAGGGGACAGATGTCCCGTGGAACAGAGAACATCAGGGACACGTGAGGACCCGTCTCCAGGACGGACACAAGGGGACAGATGTCCCGTGGAACAGAGAACATCAGAGACACGTGAGGACCCGTCTCCAGGACGGACACAAGGGGACAGATGTCCCGTGGAACAGAGAACATCAGAGACACGTGAGGACCCGTCTCCAGGACGGACACAAGGGGACAGATGTCCCGAGGAACAGAGAACATCAGAGACACGTGAGGACCCGTCTCCAGGACGGACACAAGGGGACAGATGTCCCGTGGAACAGAGAACCTCAGAGACACGTGAGGACCCGTCTCCAGGACGGACACAAGGGGACAGATGTCCCGTGGAACAGAGAACCTCAGAGACACGTGAGGACCCGTCTCCAGGACGGACACAAGGGGACAGATGTCCCGTGGAACAGATAACATCAGAGACACGTGAGGACCCGTCTCCAGGACGGACACAAGGGGACAGATGTCCCGTGGAACAGAGAACATCAGAGACACGTGAGGACCCGTCTCCAGGACGGACACAAGGGGACAAATGTCCCGTGGAACAGAGAACATCAGAGACACGTGAGGACCCGTCTCCAGGACGGACACAAGGGGACAGATGTCCCGTGGAACAGAGAACATCAGGGACACGTGAGGACCCGTCTCCAGGACGGACACAAGGGGACAGATGTCCCGTGGAACAGAGAACATCAGAGACACGTGAGGACCCGTCTCCAGGACGGACACAAGGGGACAGATGTCCCGTGGAACAGAGAACATCAGAGACACGTGAGGACCCGTCTCCAGGACGGACACAAGGGGACAGATGTCCCGAGGAACAGAGAACATCAGAGACACGTGAGGACCCGTCTCCAGGACGGACACAAGGGGACAGATGTCCCGTGGAACAGAGAACCTCAGAGAGATCAGAGTATTTACAGCTTTGATAGAATAAACACTTTGAAGCTGAAGGTCAATGAACTGATGGGTTATTGTCAGTGATGGTCGAGTATCTGAGGAGAAATATTATATATCAAGCAGACTTGATGTGATCATAGTCCACGATCAGGATCCACCACGATCAGGATCCACCATCAGCTGCACCTCGATCGTGGTCCACCACCATCAGATGCCAACACGATACAGGATCCACCATCCCGATCACGATCTCTGATACGCGATCCACCATCATAATCCACGTCATGACTCCTCCTAACTTTAGAGATCTAGCGCCATCATCAGTCCAACATTTCACTTTGTCACATTTGGTTCATGAACAAATATCTTAGAATCCAGAGCTCGGCCAAAATAACTTTTTAGTTTCAGGAAGTTTTCTTAAGGAACTGAAAAGTTCCTGCAGAATGTCACATTCAAACAAGTCCACCAGGGGGCAGTAACACAGGAGAACACACAGCAATGATGATACAATTCAATGTGACAACATAATCAATCATCATCTTCATCTTCATCAACATCATCATCAGTTGTGGAGATGAAGGCCTGGTTCATGTTTTTAACATCATATATAATATCAATATATTTAATAGAGGAACATCTGATCTCACAGATCTTTGATATTCTTCCTTCAGACGAGTATAAAGCTCATAAATCCAGTTTGTACTTTGTCCTGTTCAGAGCTCGATGAACGACGGAGCTGCAGAGGGAAATATCAGCTCTGTTCATTTCTCTTCTTTTAAAAAGCTTCTGTTGACTGAACCTGAAAGTGACTGAAGGTTAATTGAGCTGCGTCTTTAAATCCTCCAGGAAATAAAAGTAAGAGGCTTTCAGGTGGGCAGGAGGCCGGAGCTGGACTGAACCGGCCCGAACGACCCGTCATGGAGCCAAACTTCAGTGGCTGATGCTCTTTGTATAAATAGACATGGATCCTCCTTCATCTGTGGTGGGACCCGATCCAACAGGAGCCAGATGTGCATGAAATGCAGCGAGTTGTAGAAATGAACTGGAGAACGAGTTTTCCTGTTTCCTGCTGATGTGACTCTTATCTCACCCAGTGTCCGTGTGTCAGGAAGATGACATCTGTCCGTCTTTAAAATAAAAATGCTCTAGCTACAGTGAGACAGATGTTCTCTAGCTGCAGTGAGACAGATGTTCTCCTGCTACAGTCAGACAGATGTTCTCTAGCTGCAGTGAGACAGATGTTCTCTAGCTGCAGTGAGACAGATGTTCTCCTGCTACAGTCAGACAGATGTTCTCTAGCTGCAGTGAGACAGATGTTCTCCTGCTACAGTCAGACAGATGTTCTCCAGTTACAGTGAGACAGATGTTCTCCTGCTACAGTCAGACAGATGTTCTCCAGCTGCAGTGAGACAGATGTTCTCCTGCTGCAGTGAGACAGATGTTCTCCTGCTACAGTCAGACAGATGTTCTCCAGCTGCAGTGAGACAGATGTTCTCCTGCTACAGTCAGACAGATGTTCTCCTGCTACAGTGAGACAGATGTTCTCCAGCTACAGTCAGACAGATGTTCTCCTGCTACAGTCAGACAGATGTTCTCCTGCTACAGTGAGACAGATGTTCTCCAGCTACAATGAGACAGATGTTCTCCTGCTACAGGGAGACAGATGTTCTCCTGCTACAGTCAGACAGATGTTCTCCTGCTACAGTGAGACAGATGTTCTCCAGCTGCAGAAAGACAGATGTTCTCCTGCTACAGTCAGACAGATGTTCTCCTGCTACAGTCAGACAGATGTTCTCCAGCTGCAGAAAGACAGATGTTCTCCTGCTACAGTCAGACAGATGTTCTCCAGCTACAGTCAGACAGATGTTCTCCTGCTACAGTCAGACAGATGTTATCCTGCTACAGTGAGACAGATGTTCTCCTGCTACAGTGAGACAGATGTTCTCCTGCTACAGTGAGACAGATGTTCTCCTGCTACAGTCAGACAGATGTTCTCCTGCTACAGTGAGACAGATGTTCTCCTGCTACAGTCAGACAGATGTTCTCCTGCTACAGTCAGACAGATGTTCTCCTGCTACAATGAGACAGATGTTCTCCTGCTACAGTCAGACAGATGTTCTCCTGCTACAGTGAGACAGATGTTCTACTGCTACAGTCAGACAGATGTTCTCCAGCTACAGTCAGACAGATGTTCTCCTGCTACAGTGAGACAGATGTTCTCCTGCTACAGTGAGACAGATGTTCTCCTGCTACAGTGAGACAGATGTTCTACTGCTACAGTCAGACAGATGTTCTCCAGCTACAGTCAGACAGATGTTCTCCTGCTGCAGTGAGACAGATGTTCTCCAGCTACAGTGAGACAGATGTTCTCCTGCTACAGTCAGACAGATGTTCTCCTGCTACAGTGAGACAGATGTTCTCCTGCTACAGTCAGACAGATGTTCTCCTGCTACAGTGAGACAGATGTTCTCCTGCTACAGTCAGACAGATGTTCTCTAGCTGCAGTGAGACAGATGTTCTCCTGCTACAGTCAGACAGATGTTCTCCTGTTACAGTCAGACAGATGTTCTCCTGCTACAGTCAGACAGATGTTCTCCTGCTACAGTCAGACAGATGTTCTCCGTGAGGGTTCATTTAGGGTTCAGCATGTTACCAAAGTAAAAATAATCAAACTTCTTATCAGTATTATTAATAATAATAATAAAAATGTATTTAAACTTTATTTCTTTTATTGACAAACTCTTTTTCCACTTCGCTGACAAACATGACGTAGTGACACGACTCTGCTCTCTGATTGGCTGAGCGTCCTGTCAATCGGTGATGCAGCGGCCAATGGCAGCCGTCGGCAGGCGATACAAACAGCCGCCATGTTGTGAAGCAGCTGGATGTTCCCGCCGCTGGACGCCATGAGCAGTCCGTCCTCACCCGGAGGACCCGGAGGACCCGGGGGACCCGGGGCGACCGGAGGACCCGGGGCGACCGGAGGACCCGGGGCGGGCAAAGCAGGCGGAGGGAAGCCTGCTGCTGCCGCCTCCGGTGTGAACTCCGTCACCGGGTCGGACTCTGCCCCTCCCGCCGCCGCCGCCGGGTCCCTGCTCCCGGCCGGACCGAGCCGGCACCCCGCGGGGCTCGCGGCTCTGTTCGAGTGTCCCGTGTGTCTGGACTCCGTCCTGCCGCCCATCCTGCAGTGCCAGGCCGGCCACCTGCTGTGTAACCTCTGCCGCCAGAAGCTGAGCTGCTGCCCCACCTGCCGGGGCCCGCTCACCCCGAGCATCCGCAACCTGGCCATGGAGAAGGTGGCCTCCACGCTGCCGTTCCCCTGCAAGGTGAGAGCCACTGTTCACACCGGGTCCACACCTGGTTCACACCGGGTCCACACCGGGTCCACACCGGGTTCAAACCGGGTCCACACCGGGTTCACACCGGGTCCACACCGGGTTCACACCTGGTCCACACCAGGTCCACACCTGGTCCACACCGGGTTCACACCTGGTCCACACCGGGTTCACACCGGGTCCACACCAGGTCCACACCTGGTCCACACCGGGTTCACACCGGGTCCACACCTGGTTCACACCGGGTCCACACCTGGTCCACACCTGGTCCACACCGGGTTCACACCGGGTCCACACCTGGTCCACACCGGGTCCACACCGGGTCCACACCTGGTTCACACCTGAGGCCAACCAGACCCAAACTAACTCTAAACCAGAGTCCGTTCACACCACTTCTGGATTAGTTATTATTAGTATTATTATGATAGGATTTGTGGTTATCAGGTTAACTTCCGGTTTGATTCAGAGCTCAGTCCTGTGAAGCTCGTCACCATGGTAACCCGTGCTGACCAGCTGACCTGCTCCAGGTTAAGTGTGAAATAAAAGATCACACGTATAGAAGCCCCGCCCACTGACCAATCACTTCCTTTGAACCATGACATCATGTTCTCAGACAGATGGACGGACACTCTTTCATAAACTAGAGGAAACCTGAGTTAACCTACCGAGTTAATACCCAGCGTCATGTGACCTCTGAGTGCTGGTTGATCCGGGTCAGAACAGCAGGGATCCTGAGTGGGGTTCTGTTACAGACACAAGTGTCAGTGAGTCTCAGGTGTGGGGGGGAAACCGGAGACCACAGCTGGACTCGTCTTCGGGACAAACCTGAACGTCACTTATTAAGATTGATACGTAAATAAACTAGCTGCTCGTGCTCGTGTACATCTGCGTTCCCACGCTGGTCGTTCCCTCGCTGGTCGTTCACGCGCTGGTTGTTCACACGCTGGTCGTTCCCACGCTGGTCGTTCACTCGCTGGTCGTTCACTCGCTGGTCGTTCCCACGCTGGTCGTTCCCTCGCTGGTCGTTCCCTCGCTGGTTGTTCACACGCTGGTCGTTCCCACGCTGGTCGTTCCCACGCTGGTCGTTCCCACGCTGGTCGTTCCCACGCTGGTCGTTCACACGCTGGTCGTTCACTCGCTGGTCGTTCCCACGCTGGTCGTTCCCACGCTGGTCGTTCCCTCGCTGGTCGTTCCCACGCTGGTCGTCCGCCTGCAGCCGATACAGAGCTTCATAGTCTACAGCTCACGCTCTGGGGATGTTTACCCAGCATGCTTTGCTGTCTCTGACTGGCGTGCTCAGCTGGATGTTTAATCACAATACTGATATTGATGTAAATTGTAAAAACACTTCAGTATCTCCGGTAATCTGGAGAAAGACTTCAAGATAAGATCATCACTGTCAGAGGAGGAGATTAGATTTATTAAAATAAAATTCTTGCCGTGTCATTTATCCCCATTAGTTGTTTTTTGATGATGTCGGACATCAGTGGCGATGACGTGACAACACTGCAAACAAACATGGCGCCCGGAGCGGCTGTGGCTTAGGGGGTAGAGTGGACGTCTTTCACCCAGAAGGTCGGCGGTTCAATCACCTGCCTTCCCCACCTACCTGCCGACGTGTCCTTGGGCAAGATACTAATCCCCTAAATGGTCCCTCATAGATGTTGATGCACTAATTGTGAGACTCTTTATATAAAAGCGTCCGCTAAATGACCTGTGATGTGATGTCAGCCGTGCTCCCATTGGTCAACATCACAGACCAAAGAAAGCTGTAGGAGGTTAAACATCGGATGGGACGTCACGAGGCGTTTGAGGTGTAGCGTCGATGGTTGTTCTGTCGGACTCTTCGGACAAATCGAGACCTTTAAAAACATTCTTACTCTTCTCATTGCTAACTTTGTGTGCAGCACTATGGTCCTTAACGTGTTTACTGTCCACGCCGACTGACACACCTCATACTTTCAGCTGAACTCTTTCTGTCAATTATTCAGGGAAATGTATCAACAATGAAATAAATGTTTTTTAGCAGGAATTCAGTGAACATGATCAAATCTAAATCTAGTGACAGACCTTCAGTGGTAAATTGAATTTATCAGTTTCACCTCCGTCAGTGTGAGAATCTGATCCTGTTCCTCACTGCTGCTCTGTCAGAGTTCTTTGTTTCTGTGAGTAACTGAACAGGTGACGTCACTTTAGGACAGAACACTGAAAACGTGATTCTTCATAAACTCAAACAACGACAAATCATTTCTGCACTGAAACACAGATTTACACTCCGATACAACATGTGACATAAACAGGAAGCTGTGAGTGTGTTTCGGAGGGGTTGTTGACAGATGGGAGGAGGAAGAGGAGGAGGAGGAGGAGGAGGAGGAGGAAGAGGAGGAGACTCTGCTTTTATTCCCTCTCCCTGGTGTGTGTGTGACTGTGTGTCAGCGTGTGTGTCAGCTGTGTGTCTCTGATGCTGTGTCCGGCCTCCTGCCTGCCTCCTCAGGGAGGTGGCTCAGTGGCGCTGCCTGCTGGGCTGGCATCGCCACCACGGAGTCGGTTCATCCACCACCACACGGCTAACCGCTAACGCTGGACAACAACGGAAAGCTCAGCAGGGGTCAGAGGTCAAGGACAGGGCCAATCGACCGGTCGGCTGTACCAAACCTCTGCCGAGCAGCCAGGTGAGTCCTGGACGATACCGGTCTGGCGTTACTTCAACCAGATCCTGTAACCGTCCCCAGACTCGGTTCTTAAACGTTGGTTCTGAAGTAGAAGTTCTGGAACGACACAAAATCTGGCGTTTACTTTTTAAATCCTTCTTTTTCTGTGGATGAGCAGCTGAGACGTCGACGCTGTGACATCACATCCAGATGTTCTGAAACCAGAAACAGAAGAAATCTGACTAACAAGCTGTGGCTGTAATGAACAGTGTCGCCTGTAGGGCGGCGCTAACAGGATGTTGGTTTAATGTTTCACGTTCTGACGTCAAAAACTCACTCATTTCATTTCTTTAAAAAACACAGAACTATTCCGATATGAAGCGTTTACCAACCTGCAACTCACACACAGACACACACACACAACACATAGGCAGACACACACACACATAGGCAGACACAGACACATACATATACACATAGGCAGACACACACACACACACAGTTACACGCAGACTATCTATAAAATAACTTTTATGACAAAGAAATGTTTTACACTCAGTTGTTTTCCATCTGTCGTTAATAAATCGTCTGTTATATTTGGTTGTTAATTAATTTCACAGGATCAGTTTAATAGATTTGTGTTTCCTGCAGTTCTAAATATACAAACCACTGAATCACATGTTTGATGAAATATCAGGTTTCATGGTTTAAAATACTCAACATGTCTTTGACACTGTTGAAGTTTCTCAGGACAAACATCAGAAGTGTTGTTGTGTTGTGTTTCTGGAGCAGAACCTAAACCAGTCGTAACTTTATCATGGAGCTGGATGATGTTGACTCGGTAGTGCAGTTGTTCAGTATTGTGTGTGTGTGTGTGTGTGGTGTGTGGCTGCTGGGCCAACCTGTCGTCTCCTGGTGACTCGTGTTTCACTCTTTATTTCTGGATGGATCCTTCGGCGGGTCCGTGTCGCTGAGTTCACGCCTCAGGCTGATGATCTTCTCAGGAAGCTGCTGCTGAGTTCTGACCTGCAGCTCATGAAATCTTAAAGAGATCAACAGTGAAACCTGCTGACGTCAACAGAAACACACTGTGATGATTCTCCTCACTTTTGTGATGCTGTTGGGGGGGGGGGGGTGATAGCAGCAAAAGGTTGTGAATGTCTACGTCATTGTTTCCACACAACTCAGTTTCTGTTCGTCCAGACTAAAACTCAAAGACTCAATATATATGAGGGTATATATATATATCACGTCTGTTCAACTCCACACATCCCGACAGCGTCTCCTCAAACACACTTGATGGTTCCTCCCTTTCATACCGAAGCCAGTCAGACGCCTTCCCACTTCCAACACGCACATCTTGTCTTCTTACCGTGAGTTGAGCTGCTTGCAGGTCCGGCTGCAGAGTCCAGGTGGATGTGTGTGTGTGAGGTGGCCTGCCGTCTAGTTCAAGTCAACTGGTGGCTTAACGTATAGTCATTTAATGATGTACTAGTTCAAAGTAGCAAAATAACAAACGGTAATGAATGAAAATCAACAAACTTCGGAGCGTGCCGTGGCAGGAACCTCGTGCCGTGGCAGGAACCTCGTGCCGTGGCAGGAACCTCGTGCCGTGGCAGGAACCTCGTGCCGTGGCAGGAACCTCGTTCCGCGTGTGTTGACGTCACTGGCTGGTGTTAGTCTCAGCTGGTCAGCTAAAGCTAACAGTGCATCTTTAAAGCCATTTAGCATCGAGGCTTAAAAGCATTTTGTTGAAGATTGAAAACAAATGATCAGAAATGATGAAGCTCCTCAAGTTAGTGTTTTTTTCATAAAGGATTTAATTTATTAAAAAATCCAACAAACTGCTGCAGCGTCACGAGGATGATCGGAGTAGAAGCCTTGCGTAGCTAATCATCAGTCTTGTACAAGCTAAGTTAGCTTGGGTAGCTAAGTTAGGGCTGATCAGGAAAATGTTTTAATGTCAGTAACACAAAACGAAGGCTTAAGTAATCTATTACTGTTACTAACAACACATAAGATACAATAACGTTCTGCTACATCGACTTTTTTAAAGATATAACTTGTAAAAATGTAATTTAGACAAAGTTTGACGGAGGACAGAAGAGAAACTTAAAACGTGTGTTGATTAGTGAATCTACCTCTTTGTATGAAAGGTGCTTCATAAATACAATAACCTGTCAGTGTTCACATTATATTAATATTCATGTTTGAATCTGAGCTGTTTTTAATAACGCGAACGCGCGTCTCTGTCGTCTCTTCAGTACTTGTCGGCCGGCTGTCTGCTGTCTCTTCACCACAGTGAGAAGCCCGACCACGAGGAGGTGTGCGAGTTCAGGCCGTACACGTGTCCGTGTCCCGGGGCGACCTGCAAGTGGCATGGCTCGCTGGAGGCCGTCATGCCACACCTGATGCACGCGCACAAGTCAATCACGACGCTGCAGGTCAGCAATACGTTTGTTTGGTCCATGGGCAGGGTTTTTAACCTCTACTGCCGCCAGCCACCGGGGGGCGATCCAGATGTTTTGGCTTGAGATAAAACTTCTAACGTCTTTCTGTCTTCCTGTCTGCAGGGGGAGGACATCGTCTTCCTGGCGACAGACATCACTCTCCCGGGCGCTGTGGACTGGGTGATGATGCAGTCGTGTTTCAGTCACCACTTCATGCTCGTCTTGGAGAAGCAGGAGAAGTACGAGGGCCATCAGCAGTTCTTTGCCGTCGTGCTGCTTATTGGCACCCGCAAGCAGGCCGAGAACTTTGCCTACCGCCTGGAGCTCAACGGCAACCGCCGCCGGCTCACCTGGGAGGCCACACCACGCTCCATCCACGACGGGGTGGCGGCCGCTATCTTGAACAGTGACTGCCTGGTGTTTGACACCTCTATCGCCCACCTGTTCGCCGACAATGGTAACCTGGGAATTAACGTCACCATCTCCATGTGCTGAGGGAGCAGCAATATCAGGCAGGCGCATCACAACAGAGACTCGCTGCAGGATGAGTCTGAGAGCTCAGGCGGTGTGGCGTTCACCTTCTGTCTCTGTCCGAGCTGGACTGTAAACGTCCTGTGATGAATGACGAGACGGCGAGCTTCGAAAGTGGAGGATTCACCACCACCGAAGAGCATCGTGCGTCCGTCAGACCCGCTGCTTCGACCGGCGCCGCCTGAGCTGGACAGAGGCCGAGCTGTACGGAGTCAGGAACCATTCATTGGAGTCAGGCTCGGCTGACTTCCTGTGGGCGTGTTCATGATCTGTTCGCTGTGGTCAGCAGATCCGCTTCTTTCAGGCAGGATCCAGGTGACGTGTTCAGCAGCAGACTCTTCGTACAACATTTTTAACTTAACTTCAGAGATCGCTGTCATTTGTTCCTTTGACCAAAAATCACCGAACAGACACGAAGTTGACGAAGCTCAGAGTGTGTGGATTAAACTGTATTTATACAGAAAATCAATAGATTAAATGTTTATACATTGAATAAATTGAAAGAACAGTGAGTCTGAGGTTGCTGGTTTGAATCCCTCTGGACAGTGTCAGTGTTTGTGGGGACACTGAGCTGTGTGAAGCGAGGGAATAACCCCCCCCCTTCGTCAGTCGGTTCAGACCTCGCTCAGTGTTTAGTGTCTGTGACGACGTCTTGCTGCTGACGAGCTTCAGTTTGAGTTTTTCTGAAACCTGCTGGGAAAATAAATAAATAAACTTTAGACTTTGACAAGTCGTAAACATGACGTAGGTAAAGAAAACGCCGAGAGTCTGAATCTCAGACTGTTAATAGAAGATCAAAGACTGTAAATAAAGACAAGCGTCTCCACGAAGTTGTAGTGATGACGTCATTTACAGTCAGGGTCTGAGCAGTAGTGGTATCAAGGTGCCGCCCATACACACTCAACCAATCAGGAGTCAGTCTCAGCTGTCAATCATCACGTCTCAGCCTGTTTTCATATCATTAAATAACTGAGTCAAACCAAACTGATCAGAAACTTGAACAAACATCAGATGAGATGAGAACGAGCTGAAACGACAGAAACATCTTTTTGTTTGGTCCCATCTGTTAACATGGAGGTTTATGGCCTGTACTGCAGCCCGACACCAGGGGGCGATCATGAGGATTTTGCTTCACTTTTGAAGTCGTCCATCTTTATTTACAGAGTGCTTGGTTGCTCCGATCCCTGAAGTGTTGACTCCTCCCACCTCGCCGCTGTTCCTCGTCATCACGTCTCTGATTTTCTGTTTTTAATCAATGATCACAAGCTTCTTGAGTTTTAATTTCCAAACTTCAACATGTGACTGAGTTTATATCGGGTTATATAACAGCTCTGTCATTTCTCAGTTTGAGAAAAGTTTCCTTTGAAAGAAATGAGTCGGTTTATAATTATATATAAAGGTTGTCTATTTTTACGTGTTTTTTTACAATAACTTCTGTGTAATTATTTTATTGATTATTGGTCGTCACAGTAAATATAACTCTTTAAAAATAAAACTGGTCCTATTAAATATTTTAGATCTTGTCCTGTTTTCTGTCCATTTAACCAAAATGTATATTACACTGCTTTTTAAAATGTTATATAACTTAAATTTAATAGTGCAAGCAGCTCAGCTGAGCATGTTAAAATATGACGTTTGTCCTTGAGCATCATAAATAAATCGGTTAAGTTCTAATAAAAGTTTAGAAGCAAATTCTGAAGCTACAGACGAGTAAACGATGATTTTAATGATCCAAACATTGCAATTTTCCAAAAACTGTTATTCACAAGTGCTGTTGTGGCAAACACTCCTGAAGTTTGATCTAACACTTTTCCCTTTATCCCCATTTCACCGTCCTGCTGTCTTCACCAGAGTTCGGCTGCAGTGGGTCGGACCTCGTTTCCAAACGGATCCGGAGAGCGCTTTGTTTTCTGTTGCTTAGAATTTATTGTAAAATAAACATAATACGAAAATAGGATGCCGTTGTTTCAGGGTTTCATGAAGCGTTGTCGATGCTGAAGCGTTGTCGATGCTGACGCCGAGGTCAGACGCTTCCTGTCCCACCATGCACCAGTCCCACCAACCTATAGGGGCGCCCTCCTCAACTGTGGGGCGTGCACGCTTTACTAGCAAACATTAAATAAAGAAATTAGTGAATTACATCCATAAAAATAAACTTGATGCAGCTCTACAAGTACCTTTAACGAAGCTGTTTTAAAAAGGTCATACCACCGTTATAGTTTTCTTTTATTACAATTCTGCTTGAAAATGTTTGAATTAGTTTTGTTTGTGCAGCAGCTGGAATCGACCGGTGTATGAAAGGTGCTTTAGAAATATATTTGCTTTTCTGCCTAAAACGTTCGAGTTAAACGTCTTTAAACCATTTTTTTCAGTTTATCACGTCGATACATTTTACGTAAACCCGTTCTGACGAGTTCTGACCAATGAGACGCTGCCGCTGGAACAGAAATAAACAGGAGTCACTTCTGAACCAAACTGAAACACGTGATCAATGGAGCAGCTCCTGGAAATGTCCCTTCAAATGTTATTAGAATATTTCATGGACAATTATTGTAACAGTTTGAATAGAAATAAAACGTCTGATTAACTCGAGTCAAAAGGTTTTATTAGAAAATTTAATCTGACAAGAAAATAGTTTTAAACTGAAGGAAACAAACAAATCTGTCGTTTCTTTTTCCGTCAGTGTCTCACTCTCTCTTCACCATCTGTCTTCGATCGTCTCTCTCTCTTCTGCTGTCTCTGTCCGTCTCTCTTCTTCTGTCATCTCTGTCCCGGTCTGTCTCTTTCCTTGGCTCACCATCTCTGTCTGTCTCCCTTCTGCTGTCTCCCTCTCGTCTGTCGTCTCTGTCTGTCTCCCTTCTTCTGTCTCCCTCTCGTCTGTCGTCTCTGTCTGTCTCCCTCCGTCTGTCTCCCTCTCTTCTGTCGTCTCTGTCTGTCTCCCTCCGTCTGTCTCCCTCTCTTCTGTCGTCTCTGTCTGTCTCCCTTCGTCTGTCTCTCTCTCTTCTGTCGTCTCTGTCTGTCTCCCTTCTTCTGTCTCCCTCTCTCTCTCTATTGTCGTCTCTGTCTGTCTCTCTTCTTCCGTCTCCCTCTCTCTCTCTATTGTCGTCTCTGTCTGTCTCTCTTCTTCTGTCTCCCTCTCTATTGTCGTCTCTGTCTGTCTCTCTTCTTCTGTCTCCCTCTCTATTGTCGTCTCTGTCTGTCTCTCTTCTTCTGTCTCCCTCTCTTTTGTAGTCTCTGTCTGTCTCCCTTTGTCTGTCTTCCTCTCTCTCTCCTTCCCTCTCATGATTTCTCCTCCTCTCTCGCCTCCTCCCCCGCTCTCTGTCCATTAAGTTGTCCTCCTGACGGCGCCCCCCTCTGGTTGTACTTGTCGTAGGCAGTGTCCTCCTTTTCGTCTTTGACTCTGACGGCGGGAGGAGTACGATGAAGAGGAGGCGAGGCAGAGGAGGACACCCGGCTCCCTCTCTCCTGCTCTGCCTTCTTCTTTTTCTTTTTCTTCTTCTTCTTCTCTTTTTTATCTGAGGCAGAAAACAGGGAGGACAAATGAGAATGGATTTGTTTGTCAGGAGGATTAAAGACGTCCTCACCTTTCTTCAGCTTCTTCACAGGGATGACGTACTGCTCGTCTTCCTCGGAGGAAGAGGAGGAAGAGGAGGGCGACTTGGTGGCTTTGGGAGCACAGCCCTCGTCCCTCAGATGCTTGGTGATGTCATCGATGTCCTCGGAGTCTTTGGGAGGACGGTAGTCTTTAACGTGATCCACGCGAATGGTCCGACCTTTAATCTGAAACATGAACAGATGCAACTTAAAAATATGACCCCTCCTTAAAGTGAAGCCAAATCATTTGATCGCCCCCTGGTGTCTGGCTGCAGTATAAGTCATAAACCCTCCTCCATGATAGCAGAGGGGACATGGACCAAACTAAGAAATCAAAGTAGACGTTAATTAAGTTTGTCAGTTGTCATTTCTTCTCGGCCTCGTCACCTTGATGCCGTTGAAGTTGTCGACAGCGAGGATGGTGCTGCGCTGGTCCTCGTAGCAGATGAAGCAGAACCCTTTGGACTTCCCGGTCTTCTTGTCTCGCACCAGGTTGATGTTGACGACCTCGCCGTACCTGACAGGTCGTCATGGTCACAGAGTAAGTTCTCACATCATGTATGTTGAGTAACGTGAGATAAAGAGGGCGGAGGTACGTACTGAGAGAACACGCAGATGATGTCACCTTCAGTCAGCTCGAACGGAAATCCTCCTGCACCAAACAAAAAGCTGCTTCAGTAAATAGAAAACATGGAGCGTGGGCTCCTGACTCGACCACACGGGGGCGACTCACCTACAAAGATCCAGGCGCTGTCTTTGTACTCCGTGTGCCAGGAAACAGACTCCTTCACGCCGAGGTCCGCCTCCCGCTCGTTCAGCTCGTTGATTAGCTTCACCTTGGTCAGCGGACTGAAAACACAGATGTTCGTGATGATTCTTTAAAAGATATCGCAACTTTATTTACACAACCGTAAATAAAGATGGAGACGTGACAGCCCCCAAAGGTAAAGCTAAATCATCTTTATCGCCCCCTGGTGGCTGGCAGCAGTTTGTCCCTACATGCATCGTAAGAAAAAGCTTATCGTAAGCTAATAGCTGTTTTATATTCATACTTACTGTTTGTCATTATTTATGAACTTTGCATCGTCGCCCAGTGGCTGCAGGTTTGTTTACAACTGAATATTGTGACATATTTGAATCTACACTGAGAACGACTTGAAACCGGAGTCAGACTCATTCAGATTGGACCAATGTTTCCACGTAGAATGAAACGTGCACATCTGGGAGTTAAATAACAATCGAACATGTTTAAAATGCAAGATTCATTTTAAATCAAAGACCAAATCAACTGATTCTAATAAAAACGTTTCACTTGAACGGGAAGCGAGGATCCACAACCGGAACCAACACGCATCACGCGCACGAAGGCTCGTGTTCCAACAGCGACATGACGCCACACACGTGACGTGAACAGTTATCAAGTGAAATAATGAATGAAAAACTCGTTCACTTACTTCATGTTGAATTAACGGAGCAGAAACTGATGCTAATGTGCTAACGTGCTTGTCACTGACGAACGATTTCCGTAGAGTCCGCGCCTCTGCTGCCTCTGCTGGCTGGATGTCGTCCCTACCGGCTAAATGACACGAGATAACGGATTCGTTGTTGTTAAATTATTTAATATTTTTATAAAAAAAAAAAATTACGATTCTGAATCATTTTCAGAAAAAAACTACCTCGGACGCAGCTTTTAAATATTTCAGTGAACCTCCCTTACACCAGGCGGCGCTGTTCGGCGAAGACATCGACCGACCCGGTTTGTAAACATCAGTGTGTCGCTTGGTTCAGGATCAGAGAGAGAAACAAAACACGTGAACAGTATTTACGTTTATTTTCTAACTATTATAGTAATTATAATAATCTGATCTGTTGAAGCTTCACTATACGAACTCTTCTCACTGGCGGCTGTTAGCTCCATGGAGCTAACGTTAGCATGGAGCTAACGTTAGCTCGGCGGCTGTTAGCTCCATGTAGCTAACGTTAGCTCGGCGGCTGTTAGCTCCATGGAGCTAACGTTAGCTCGGCGGCTGTTAGCTCCATGGAGCTAACGTTAGCATCACTTAGCATCACTTAGCATCACTGTGATAACAGTTCATTGAAGTGACATCACATTCGCTCAGTTTAACCAAACTCTGTTTTGTGTTACACAAACGTTGTTATTGTGATGTGGTGGAAGTATGTGTGTAGTTGATGTGATATTACATTTAACATGTGTTTCAGTAATCGTTATTTCCATAGAGATTTAAAACGTTCAGAATGTCACATGTTTGTTTTTATCTGAAGCTGTTTAATATATTTATAAAATCATATAATGAAGGCACCAGCAGGGGGAGCCACTGTGTCACCTCAAACCTTGAGAGCTGATTGGTTGTGTCCACAGGATGATCTGTCAGATCTTCATCTTGTCATCGAAGGGCGACCGGCTCATCTACAAAGACTGTATCCTCCATATATACACACTATATAACACAACACACTATACAACACAACACACTATACAACACAACACACTATATAACACAACACACTATACAACACAACACACATACACACACTATACAACACAACACACATAAACACAACAACACAGACAACACAACACAACACACATACAACACAACACACATACAACACAACACATAGAACACAACACACTATACAACACAACACACGATCAACACAACACACTAAAACACAACACACTATAAACACAACACACTATACAACACACTAATCAACACACACACTATAAACACAACACACATAAACACAACACACTAACAACACAACACACTAGACAACACAACACACAGACAACACAACACACTATAAACACAACACACTATAAACACAACACACTATGACAACACAACACACATAAACACAACACCATAAACACAACACAAACACACACACAACACACTAACAAACAACAACAACACAACACAACACACTAAAACACAACACACTATACAACACAACACACAACACACTACAACACACACACAACACACAACACACATAAACACAACACACTAACAACACACAGACAACACACACACTATACAACACAACACACTATATAACACAACACACTATACAACACAACACAACACACTATACAACACAACACACTATACAACACAACACACTATATAACACAACACACTATACAACACACTATACAACACAACACACTATATAACACAACACACTATATAACACAACACACTATAACACACAACACAACACACTATACAACACAACACACTATACAACACAACACACTATATAACACAACACACTATACAACACAACACAACACACTATACAACACAACACACTATACAACACAACACACTATATAACACAACACACTATATAACACAACACACTATATAACATAACACACTATATATGACACAACACTATATATAACACAACACTATATATGACACAACACACTATATATCACACAACACACTATATATGACACAACACTATATATGACACAACACACTATATAACACAACACACTATATAACACAACACACTATAACACAACACACTATATAACACAACACACTATATAACACAACACACTATATAACACAACACACTATAACACAACACACTATATAACACAACACACTATATAACACAACACACTATATAACACAACACACTATACAGCACAACACACTATACAGCACAACACACTATACAACACAACACACTATACAACACAACACACTATATAACACAACACACTATATAACACAACACACTATACAACACAACACACTATACAACACAACACACTATACAACACAACACACTATATAACACAACACACTATACAACACAACACACTATATAACACAACACACTATAAACACAAACTAACAAACACAACACACTATATAACACAACAACTATATAAACACAACACACTATACAACAAACACACATATATAACACAACACTATACAACACACACAACAACACACTATACAACACAACACACTATACAACACAACACACTATATAACACAACACACTATATAACACAACACACTATATATGACACAACACTATATATAACACAACACTATATATGACACAACACACTATATAACACAACACACTATATAACACAACACACTATATAACACAACACACTATAACACAACACACTATAACACAACACATATATAACACAACACACTATAACACAACACACTATAACACAACACACTATATAACACAACACTATATAACACAACAACACACATAACAACAACACACTATAAGCACAACACACTATAAGACAAACACCTAGTAACACAACACACTATACAACACAACACATAATCAACACCACACACATATGAAACACAACACACAGTAACACAACACACAAAACACAACACACTAATAACACAACACACTATAACACAACACACTAATAAGCACAACACACATACAGCACAACACACTATACAACACAGCAACTATAACACAACACTATAACACAACACACTGATGACCCCAACACAGAGAGAACACAACACACTATATAACACAACAACATGAACACACACAAGATCACACACACAGACACACACATCACGGATACCAACACAATAGACACAACAACCACACATCAACACACAACACACATCAATCCAACACACGATCAACACAACAGATAGAACACACACATAGAACACAACACACAGATAATAAGCAACCACACTATGATAGGACACAACACAGTAAGACACACACTAAGACACAACACACGATAGACACAACAGCACGAGATACACAACAACAGGACACAACACACGAGACACAACACACTAATAACACAACACACATAGACCACACACACAAACACAACCACATAACACAACACAGATAACACCAACAATAACACAACACACTATACACCCACATACAGACAACACACATACAGCACACACCAGATAGACACAACACACAGACACACACACACTATAAACCACACACAGACACACACACAGTAGATACACAACACACAGATAACACACACACAGAACACAACACACATACACACAACACACAGAAACACAACACACGAGACAACACAACACACAACAAAAAACACACTATAAACCCAACACACTAAAACACAACACACTATACAACACAACACACTATACAACACAACACACTATACAACACAACACACTATACAACACAACACACTATACAACACAACACACTATACAACACAACACACTATACAACACAACACACTATATAACACAACACACTATATAACACAACACACTATACAACACAGCTATAAAAAACACTTAACTAGGTCAAAAACTGAGTATTGTCAACAACACATATTATAATCAACACCTTGTAGTGAATCATAGTCCACGATCAGGATCCACCATCAGAGATCCACAGTCAGATCCACACACGATCAGATCCACCACAGTTAGGATCCACCACATCAGGATCCCATCAGTCAGATCCACCATCAGTAGGATACCACCTACAGACACACATCAGTTCAGATCCACCACATCAGGATCCACATCAGACCACCATCAGGTCAGGATCCACATCAGATCAGATCCACCATCAGGTTCAGGATCCACCACGATCAGGATCCACCATCACGATCAGGATCCACACATCAGGTTCAGATCCACACAGGATCAGGATCCACCATCAGTTCAGGTCACCACGATCAGGATCCACCACATCAATCACCACAGATCAGGATCCACCACAGTTCAGGATCACCACATCAGGATCCACCACGATCAGGATCCACCACATCAGGATCACCACGATCAGGACACATCAGCAGATCCACACATTCAGGATCCACCACATCAGGATCCACCACGATCAGGATCCACATCAGGTTCAGGATCACCACGTCAGATCCCCCAGTCAGGATCCACCACGATCAGGATCCACACTCAGATCCACCATCAGGTTCAGGATCCACCACGATCAGATCCACCACGATCAGGATCCACCATCAGTTCAGGATCCACCACGATCAGGATCCACCATCAGGTTCAGGATCCACATCAGTCGGGATCCACCATCAGATCAGGATCCACCACGGTTCAGGATCCACCATCAGGATCCCAAGGTCAGTCCACCAGTCAGGATCCACCACGATCAGGATCCACCACAGGTTCAGGATCCACCACGATCAGGATCCACCACATCAGGATCCACCATCAGTTCAGGATCCACCATCAGGATCAGGATCCACCATCAGTCAGGATCCACCACGTCAGGATCCACCACAGTCAGGATCCACCATCAGGTTCAGGATCCCAATCCACGATCAGGATCCACCATCAGGTTCAGGATCCACCACGATCAGGATCCACCACGATCAGGATCCACCACGATCAGGATCCACCATCAGGTTCAGGATCCACCAGGTTCAGGATCCACCACGATCAGGATCCACCACCAGGTTCAGGATCCACCACGATCAGGATCCACCACGATCAGGATCCACCATCAGGTTCAGGATCCACCACGATCAGGATCCACCACGATCAGGATCCACCAGGATCAGCGGTTCAGGATCACCACGATCAGATCCACCATCAGTTCAGGATCCCGATCAGATCCACGATCAGGATCCACCAGTCGTCCAGTGATCCACCAGTCAGGATCCACCATCAGGTTCAGGATCCACCACGATCAGGATCCATCAGGTTCAGGATCCACCACGATCAGGATCCACCACGATCAGGATCCACCATCAGGTTCAGGATCCACCACGATCAGGATCCACTCAGTTCAGGATCCACCATCAGGTTCAGGATCCACCACGATCAGGATCCACCAGGTTCAGGATCCACCACGATCAGGATCCACCACGATCAGGATCCACCATCAGGTTCAGGATCCACCAGGTTCAGGATCCACCACGATCAGGATCCACCACCAGGTTCAGGATCCACCACGATCAGGATCCACCATCAGATCAGGATCCACCACGATCAGGATCCACCATCAGGTTCAGGATCCACCACGATCAGGATCCACCATCAGGATCAGGATCCACCACGATCAGGATCCACCATCAGGATCCACCAGGTTCAGGATCCACCACGATCAGGATCCACCATCAGGATCAGGATCCACCACGATCAGGATCCACCATCATAGTTTCCCTCAGTTGTTGTATTTGCTTGTTTTCTCTTCAAAGTCTGATCAGGAACTGAGCTGATGTGATCCGACAGGAAACAGCTGGTTAGCTTGGGTTAGATGAACCAGAACTAGTCTCAGTGATGTGTTAGTCTCTCAGCTTGTTAATAGATCGCGTGTTTCTACTTTTCTTCTTTAATTGTTTCAATGTACTTAACTGGACCGTCAGTCCGTGGAGAAGCTGGAAGTGATGTTGTCGGTACTTTCTACGAGAAGGTCACAGCGCTGACTGGAGACCAGCCTCCTGTTGTCATGGTAACAGTGTGTCTGTGTGTGTGTGAGGATGCTGTCAAACACTCAGTCAATCAAACTATACATTAGTTCAATTAGTTCAGCCGACATGAACAGAGTCATGAGAGAAAAAGGATTAAACTTAATTTGGAATTAAAAAGATTGATTCAATATGTTCAGAGGAACAGAGAAAAGAATTTAGACGAGATCATTAATCGGTAAAACAACATGGAGACTAAGAGGAAGTGAAGGATTGTGGGTCACTGATCAGAAACATCTGTAGCGTTAATGTGAGTTAATACATAATAAATTCATGTGTAATACAGGACTCAAAGAAGAAGAGACCATGATTTATATCCATAAACCTTTTACATTGAAGCATTTCCTCCTCTGGCCTGAAGCACGTTGTTGTGCTTTATTCTGCAGACTCACAAAGATCTTCACTTCATCCACGTCAGGCAGGGAGGACTGTACTGGGTCGCCACGGCAACCGGCGACTCCTCGCCGTTCACCGCCATCGAGTTTCTCAACAGGTACCAAGTTTGTGCTCAAAAGTATTTGAGTTGGAAAGTTTGAAATAAGAACCTGACACCAGCAAACACAACGTATAGACAAATATCACAGTTTATATTTATCTCTTCATCTTTATGACTATATATGAAATCATTTGTCAGTTAATGTAAACCTGGGAAGGGTCCGTGTTTTTATTTTCACTGTATTGGCAGATTTTTAGATATTTTTAATCTTTAAAAGTCATATTAAATTTGTAATAGTTGTATTAAAAACTGTAATAAAAACATTGATACTAAACAAGCATGTGAATTTAAAAAAGAGACAAAGATCACGATAATACTTGAAAATCGTTTTCAGGTTTTATTTCACAAGAGAAGATTCTGAATAATTGAAAATAGAAATATGAAATGATGCATTCAAAATGAATAGAAAACTGATTGATGTATTAAACATAAATATAAAGAGTAAATAAAACTCATTATCACACAGCTGTTTTGGTATACTCAAGTCAGCTGTCCAGGTAGTAACGGTCCAGGTAGTAACGGTCCAGGTAGTAACGGTCCAGGTCACATGACAGTCGGAACCCGTGTGTCCACAGGCTCGCGGCCCTGGTTAAAGATTACTGCGGCGCTCTGTCGGAGAAGCTGGTGCAGATGAACTTCGCTCTCATCTACGAGCTGCTGGACGAGGTGCTGGTGAGTCGCTGCCTCGGTTTCATCAAGTTACTGATGAAGCTTCAGACTCTGACTGTCGGTGATGAGCTGCTCAGATGTTTGAACAAACTGTTAAATACATGAACTTTCCTCGAGTGGGTTATAACGGTTTTTATGTAAAAGTTCTGCAAAGTTAAAAAAACTGTAATAATGTAGTTTCCTCCTTCAGAGCAAACAATGAAACATTTAGAAAACAGCTTCACCTCAGGAAAGAGGAAGTTACTCTGCACCTGACTGTGTGTGTCTGTCTGTGTGTGTGTCTGTCTGTGTGTGTCCGTGTCAGGACTACGGTTATGTCCAGACGACGTCCTCCGACGTCCTGAAGAACTTCATCCAGACTGAAGCCGTTTCCTCTCGACCGTTCAGCCTGTTTGACCTGAGCAATGTCGGCCTGGTGCGTTAACAACTGCTTTGATTTGTGTTTGTTTGGCCCATGTCCCATCTGCTAACATGGAGGAGGAGGAGTTGATCCTCAGAGACAGTGTGTGTCCTCAGTGTGTGTCCTCAGAGTCAGTGTGTGTCCTCAGTGTGTGTCCTCAGAGTCAGTGTGTGTCCTCAGAGTCAGTGTGTGTCCTCAGTGGGTGTCCTCAGAGACAGTGTGTGTCCTCAGAGACAGTGTGTGTCCTCAGTCAGTGTGTGTCCTCAGAGACAGTGTG
>CM031684.1:24667202-24697202 GCA_006182925.3 Reinhardtius hippoglossoides
CGTAGGTTGTAGGCTCCAACTGGTCCTCACAAAGATAGCTGAACAAGAGCACACACCACACTACTCACAGATGAAGTGATTAGATTTCAGAGGTCAAAGGTCACTGACCTCGGCCTTAACCTGCTCTGATTGGTGAAACTAATTGTAGTTCCTGGTGTTTTTTGTCTCCAGGTTACGGAGCGGCCGTCCGGGTCGATGAGTGCAGCTTCCATCAAGCCGTCCGATTGGACGAGTTCGACAGCCACCGCATCCTGCGCCTGAGTCCGAGTCAGGGCGAGGTGCACGCTCCACTCTGTCTTCACTGGGTTGAACTCTGCTTCCACTGGGTTGAACTCTGCTTCCACTGGGTTGAACTGGGTTGAACTGGGTTGAACTGGGTTGACCTCTGACCTGTAAAACCAACGTGTAGACAACTGAAACACTTTGAAATGAAAATAAACACAAGCTTGAGATTTAGCGTCTCACTAAACCTCTTCATCGAGGAAGATTAGATAAATCATAAATCACAAACTTTATCAGATAATGTACATTTCCTGCTTCACTGTTAGAAATCTGAGTATCAGATATATATATATATAAAATATATTTCTATTTCATTTCAAGAATACAATCAGATTCTTCATATTGTGAATAAAAGCAATAGAACGAGAATTAAGTTGAAATTTCAAGATTTAATTTGAACTTTTAAGAAAATATTAAACTACTAACATTTGATATATTTCATACCAACATACGAAAATCTCATTACACTGAGTTCAATACATATCAATATATGAGTTTGTTTACTTGTGTAGACACAGTGAGGAGGTTCAACACCGAATTGTCTCTGACCATTGAAAGAGTTTAAACCACGACCTTCACTTCTATAAACTTCAGTAGAAATCATTACAGTTTTATCTTGATTTCATTTCTGGACCTATCACAACTTCAAATTTATTTGTGAAATATAACAAATTCTTCTTGTGATTTAGTTCGACTTAAGAAAAGCCCTCAGTTCTGATCCTTGTTTAGAAAATGTTCTCACAGATTCCTCCAGTTGTTCTTCTGTTTTGTTTTCCACCTGAAACATTTGAATCAGCATCACTGTTGATGCTGATTCTCCTGTTTATAGTATTTTACTATTTCAATCCTCTGTGTCCTCTCACAGCAAACAGTGATGCAGTATCAGCTGAGCAACGATCTGCCCTCAGCTCCTCCTTTCCGGCTCTTCCCCACCGTCGAGAGAGACAGCGGAGGAAGGTAGAGACGGCAACATGACACAGAACCTCACACGTGACGGTTTGATGGGAAGAATCAAGTGTTTCAGTTTAACATGTTTAAATATGAAGCTTCAACACTGAATGTCACAAATCAAACACGTTTTTATAGAAACAGTTTGAGACTCATGAAGCTTCAGATCAGATTCAGCTGCTCGTCACTTTGAACTGAGGACAGACGACCAGTTATTCTTTTACTCCGGACATTCAGAATATGAGTCAAGTTGATTTGTAGGTCAAAGGTCAGAAGGTTAAAGGTTTGTTCTTCTTCAGGTTGTTGATGTACATGAAGCTTCGCTGTGATCTGCCTCCGAAGTCGTGAGTTTTTTATTTCATCATCAAACGTCTTTACAAACCATCAAAAACAAACCAAGTTCTTCTGAAGTTAAAATGTTTAAAAGAAGCTTTACAGATCTCACACACACACACACACACACACACACACACACACCACACACACACACACACACACACACACACACACACACCACACACACACATCTCTCTATAGTTGTGAGGACACTAAAGCTGCTTCAGACTGAGCTCCTCAGTTCTCTGGATCTTCTCTGGAGGATCACACTCAGTTTCTCTCCTCCTCCTGAGCTCCTGTATAAAGTCTAGATCCAGGATCAGTGTGAACACAGCAGAGGATCCTCCCTGATTCACTGGGGGGGGGGGGGAGCTTCTAACACGGGACACAAACATGAAGAAACTAAAACAAACCTCTCTGGTGAAGAAGAGCTGACACACACGATGAAGACACAGACGAAGATGTGAAGAGAGTTCGTGGTGATCAGAGCTGAAGGTGTCAGGTGATGTCAACATGATCACGTGACCTCTGCAGCAGAGGTGACACGTCACTTCCTGTCTCTGTCTGCTGCACCCGGCTGCCCCCCCCCCTCTCACCTGAACCAGGAGGAGGATCTGCTGCTGTGTTGTTCAGCTGTGAAACTCTGGAGAAGCTCTGGAGACGACTCCCTGGATTCCACCTGGAGCTCATGTGTGACCTTCACTGTCGTCAGGAAAAATCAATTGAGAAATAAAAAAAGTGACGTTTCATCATAATAACTTAATTCTAGGCGTTTAAACCTACAAGGTATCATCTCAGTGTAGGTCTCAAAAGCCCAAACTAAGTGGTTGGACTTGGTGAAGCAGCAGAGGATTGTGGGAGTTGTTGTTTTCTTTGGGTCACTTGGTTCCTCTGTGTTTGCACTTTAGTGGGAGGAGCTGAGACAGACTTTGAATCTGTGAGGACCAGACAAAATGTCCTCACAATGATGGTATTGTACCAAAATTGGCCTCATAACTATAGATAGACATGCACCACACACACACACACACACACACACACACCACTACACTGCATGCAGCATACCACCCCCCCCCCTTTCAAACATGAAACCTGAGCTTCATGTCGGCTTGTCATCGGTACTGTAAACATGCTCAGTTTGGTTTGAATGAGTTATTTGATGATATCATGATTGACAGCAGCGTGTGATGCACCTTGACGTTGCTTGCCAGCCGTCAATAAACCAAACAGAAGAAGAAGAAGAGAAGAAGAAGAATGTATTTAAAGTAAACGGAGTAGTTGAGTAAATGTACCTTTTAATCTTCCGATGAACTGAGCAGAGACAGTGTATATAAACTTATGTATGTTAGCTGTTGATGAAGATGAAGATGAAGATGTCTTTGTCGTTGCAGCGCTGCCATTAACGTCTGTGCCACCGTCCCTGTCCCTAAAGGCTCCGTGAGGTGAGACGCTCCCATTCAATATGTGCTGACATTAAAATCTGATGTTTGTTATGGAAATGCTCCTGAAAGCAGCGTCTGCACTCGTCCAACAGGAAGCTCCTGGTGTCACATGTAAAAACCTGGAGCAGAGTTTCAATAGGAAACAACATTAACAAATGAGGAAGCAGCCGAACACGCCGCTCCTGCTTTGTTATTCAAACTCATGGAAATGTTCACAGGTCACATGATCCATCACTGACACTTGTTCACCTTTTATTAGTGAGTTTACATCCGTCAAACTTTATTAGCACAGCTCCGAGTTCGGCACGATGTACCAGTGTCATGTGACCTGTGTTCAGGTGTGTTAGTGTTGACGGAGGTGGTTTTAAATAGAGACGTGGTGTGTGTGTGTGTGTACCTCTGAAAGAATTACCTCACCTCTGTAACACCTCCACTGCACCAACCTCGACAGCCCTGGTGACCTCTGACCTCCACAGGCAGCATCTGTAGTTACCTGATTGTGTGTCTGTGTGTGTCTGTGTGTGTCTGTGTGTGCAGTCTGTCACAGGAGCTCAGCAGTCCAGACCAGAGCTCCGAGCTGAAACCACAGAGCCGAGCTGTTGTCTGGCAGATCCCTCGTTTCCCCGGAGGTACACAACTCTGTGCTCTGTTCAAGGTGAACCCACACACACACATGGACACAGACACACACACACACACACACATACAGACACACACTACAGTTTTCACTGTAAAACAAACATTTTGACCCCCCCAGCTGGAGGTGGCCGGTCTTAGCTCCGCCTCCTTGTTGGAGGTGGGTCCAGTGGGTCTGAGCTTCGAGCTGCCGAAGGTCACCGCCACCGGGCTGCAGATCCGCTTCCTGCGCCTGTCGCCCGTCCAGCCCGGCCCGTCTCAGCGCTGGGTCCGATACGTCACGCACTCCGACTCCTACACCCTCCGCATCTAACGCTGCCCAGGGAAACCAGCGAGGTCCAACACTGGACCAACACTGGACCAACACTGGACCAGTGGTATTCACAGGAAGTCCAAACGATAATCAACAACGTGTTTATCTCTTTTTATTTATTACACTGTGACACATATCTGAACAAAGAACAAATAAAAGTCTTTCATTTACCCTCTGAAACCTGCACATGGGGTTTGTTTGTGTGTATCTGTGTGTGTTTGTGTGTTTGTTTGTGTATTTCTGTGTTTGTGTGTGTGTATCTGTGTGTGTTTGTTTATTTCTGTGTGTGTTTGTGTATTTCTTTGTTTGTGTATCTGTGTTTGTTTGTTGTGTGTTTCTGTGTGTTTGTGTTTATTTGTGTGTGTTAGTGTATATTGTGTATATTTGTTGTGTTAGTGTATATTGTGTATATTTGTGTGTGTTAGTGTATATTGTGTATATTTGTTGTGTTAGTGTATATTGTGTATATTTGTTGTGTTGGTGTATATTGTGTATATTTGTTGTGGGTCCTGACCTGTGTCAGTGATTCAGTTTCTTTTCTCATCGATGAATCATCTTCTGTCTTTTAACATTTAAACTGATGCTGGAGACTGAGTGTGTTTGTGTGCGTGCGAACGTGCGTCGAACGTGCGTGCGTGCAAACACACACACACACATCCTGTCTTTGCGGAAGTCGGAGCAGTCGAGGCGGCGCTAAATGAAATTATCATCCGGACACAGTCGTTATCTGAGCGGATCTTCTGAGCGGATCTTCTGGATCTTCTGGCTCTTCTGAGCGGATCTTGTGAGCGGAGCTCCGTCAACACTCCCCGGGTCTAACGTCCATCCTTCCCCGCCTCCAGGCTCAGTTTGTCGGGGTCTTCTGTCGTCCGCCTGCCGAGGAGATGGGGGACAAGGCGGGCACCAGGTAGGAGCTAACATGCTAACAGCTAGTTAGCAGCGGAGCTCACGCACTTCGCTAGCGCTAGCCGAGCGGCTGCGGGGCCGGGCGGGGGAGCTCCTCTCCGGCGGTGCTGCACACATTTAGCCGCTTCCTGGGGCGAGCCGGCCCGGGGATGACTCAGCCAGCCCCGGGTCGTGTTCGAGCCTCCGGGGCGATGACCTCTTCTTCGGGGAGGCCAAGTTAGCTCGGCAGGGTGGGGTTAGCTAGCCGCGGACAGGACGGAGCTCCTCCGGGCACTAATCTGTCAGATGAAGCGTGTGACTGATGTTTGATTCCGTGTGTGATCGCGAGCCAGCCGCTGTCCCCCCTGCACGTCTGTGTGCTGAACAGGACCCAGCTGTCACCGTGGACACACGGATCCCCACAACACGGCGAGGTGGGCGGCATCGACCCTGCTCGCCAACCCGCCGCTTCGTGCCCCCGACACACGGACCTTCTCTGAGCTGCTGCGGGTCGCTGGAGCTGCTGGCCCGTGCTGGCCCGAGCCGGCCCGGGTCTGTGGCTCAGGACACCGCAGGAGAACGAAGCAGGAGCCGCAGTGAGCAGGTGCTCGAAGCCCTGGATCCAGATCAACCGGTTCCTTGGATCCTCAGGTGTTTACCCTGCTGATAAGGATCAGAAGAAGAGGAACCGGTCCGAGTCGCGTTCGAGGGACGAGCTGTCAGCTCATAGCTTTAATGTCCTCATGAATATCACTTTAAATATGTCTGATTCTTTTCATCGACAGCCATTAACTGAACGATCTGCTGCAAACAGACCATAAATATAATTCAGATATGAAGTCAAACAGCTGCTAAAGGAATCTCTCGTCCTCAGACCTACAAGAACAGTTCTGACTCTTTCTCATGGAGACATGTTTTATTCGAGCTGGGAGATAAGTCAGTATGAATAATTATTACAGTGACATGTTCATGAATAGCAACATAACAAAGGTGAGATATGAATATATCTCTAACACAGTGTAAACACCGTGAGGAGGTGTAACATGTAACTGATCTACATCAGGTTTACAAGTGTTTCTAATTCTCTGAAATAAAGAACCGTCACTCAATCATCTTTAAACAAATAATAACGTGACATCTATCATAATTAATTATAGGAACATTTTAATCTTGATTTAACTTTTGGCAGAATCCTCATTTGTAGTTTTATCATGTGACAGGCGTTTGTTGTTAATTGAAGAGCTGCAGTGATTGGTTGATTGGCGGGGAAATGATTGACAGCTGTTTTTATGATTCACTTTATACACAAGACAAGAAATGACATCACATCCAGCTCAAACATGTCATGTAGAATTCTCTTTGTTCTTAAGTAGGTTTAAAACAATATTGGGTATTTTTATATAAACTGTTAGACAAAGAAAATGTAGAATAAATGATAAATCTGCTCCAAACATGAGGAAGTGTCATCCCAGAATGAAATGTTGATGAATCAGATGAAACAGACGATTCACAGCTGATCAACACAAACACTGTCTTCACTCGTTTCTCCTCCGTGTTCGTGAATCCGGCTGCTGGGTTGAACTTTGATCGTGTGTCGACTTTCACTCGGTCCACCTCAGCCTGGACTTCCTGTCTCTGCCCACATGTTACTTCCTGATAGGAAACGGGGGGGGGGGGGGGTGACGCCATGTGAACACTGACATGAGGAAACTTCCTGGAACATTGAGACGTTCTCACACAGGGAAACTGTGGCTTCACACTCTGGTTCCTATCGATGATGATCTCCTGCCACTCAAACTGAAGTCACCACAGACGAAGCACGTTCATATAAATAAATGATAAAACAAGGACTGAAATACAAAATACATTTTAAAACAAGTGCTGAACAGGCTTAAAATGACGATAAAAGAAAATCTAAACATATATAATAACATAGATATGGAGAATTTTAATATTGCAGAGTAAAGGATGAAATCAACATCTCAAACTAAAGTTTTTTAAAGAATGAATTAAAAGACGTCAGTGACTCATCGAGGATCAGAAACTGAAAAGAACCTGCGTCAGATCAGCTGATTAAATAAATTCAATTAGTACAGCTGATGCCGGCAGCTGAGCCGTGTGATTGGATGTCGGTGTTTTTAAAAGTCTTTTAAAAACACTTCATCAGCTCGTTTTCATCGTTATGTTTTCATCTGTCCGTTCGTTACACAAAAACTAGGATTTCACAGTTTTGTACAGTTTCCTGTAAACTTGGTGAAGGATGAGACGTGAACTGAACCAGACACATGATCCTGACATGTTCTGTCTGTGAGGAACAGTTTGAAACTCATGAAGCTTCAGATCCGATTCAGCTGCTCGTCACATCGATCTGATCTGAAGACGGGAGACGAGTTATTCTTTTACTCTGGACACTTTTTCTCCACATAGAAACACATTGAGCCAAAATCTCATCTGTCAAACTCCTTTTCTACGTTGTGAGTGAATCCAGAATCTTCTTAGACAAGATGGCTATCAGATATGAAGCTCTGACGGGTTCCTGACATGTTCCTTACGGGTTCCTCATACACGTAGAAGACGAAGACGTCCACTTGGAAACACGAGGAGGTTCCAGATCTTCTGGTGCTGAGGGCCGACGCCGGTGTGGACGAGCTGTAAACAACAACACTGGTCTTTCCACAGCAGAGTTTATACGTCATGTCCGGCCTCCTGCTGCTCTACAGGCTCCGCCCCTGCTGCTCTACAGGCTCCGCCCCTCTACCCAGGCTGTGACTTGTTTTTGAATCTACTGCCGTCACATGTTTACCTGCACAAGCAGTGGTCCAGCTTGACAGTCGTGATGTGGAACCTGACGCCAGTGGGAATAAAACCGCTGCGCGTAAACACGCCTTCACGCTCTGCTTGCTGCTTCCACATCTCTCAACCCGAATGAATGTGTCATGGTGGCGAGCGGCGCCGGCGGCGGGTCCACCTGCAGTGGAAAGGTCTGCAGGGACGAAGGCTGAGAATAACAGGGAGTGAGGAAAGTCCCGTCCTCCTGTGACCAGACTGCGTCATGTCAACATCACTTCAAGTCTGGGCAAGAAACCGTGTCCTCCATCTTGATTTGACTCTGTTATCCGCTAATTAGCGACTTGTTTTTATCAACATTATTCTTTTATTCATTCTGATGATTTAACAAAATGCTCCAGTGGTCGGAGTTTAGACGTTCAGATTCTTTAGTGTTAGTTTCCTGCTTTTCTCTTGTTTGGAATCTTGGGTTTTAAATCTGAATAGTTTCTCACTGTTGTTGTTGTTGTTGCTTGGTCACGTTTCTCACTGTTGTTGTTGTTGTTGTTGCTTTGTCACGTTTCTCACGGTTGTTGTTGCTTTGTCACGTTTCTCACTGTTGTTGTTGTTGTTGTTGTTGCTTTGTCACGTTTCTCACTGTTGTGTTGTTGTTGTTGTTGCTTTGTCACGTTTCTCACTGTTGTGTAGTTTTTATAAAGCAAAGACAGAAAATGGTCCAGTTGATGATGTTGGTGAGTTTCAGCTCCGACAGTGAAACCTGCAGTCGATGAGACTGGATCAGACTCAGTTGTGTGTTGTTGTGTGTTGGGAAGCTGCAGGTTCCTTGACGGCAGCAGCTTCGCCTGATTTCATGTTCTGTTTCTGCTGCGGCTTCAAACCAGATTCAAGCCGCTGCGTTTGTTACTTCCTGTTTGTGTGCTGCCACCAGGAAGTGGCCGGGACTCTGGTGTCTTGACTGGTTTGGTGAGAAAGCTGTCAATCAAACTGCTGCCGGACGATCTGGTTCTAACTGGTGTTGTGCAATAGTAGGTAGACTTGATGTTGGCTAATTATTAATAATGGTATCAGGGTGGTGCCCCGTCTGGTATTCAAGATGGCGGTCTAACCACGTGATTTGACGTAGGATCGAATTCAAGATGGCGGTATAAACTCGTGGTTTGACCAACAGGAACTGGAGAACAAAGGGATGCTTGGGTCTATCTCGTGGTTCAAAGCGCCGAATGGCGTCGAGATGCGATCGCACTATCTAGGTCCCAGAACGTGTATAACACGTGAGTTGTGTGCAGGCGGGTTTAGGAGAAAGGAGAGAACAGGGAACATGCAGCGAATGATCAGAGGATCGAACCCTAACCCAACACCGCCAGACACGTTTGTAACGGTAACAGGAAGTTCACAAAAAGGGGAGAATGAACTTAAGGTAAAAATCAAAATAGAGACGTCTGGATGGTTGCTCCCTTTAAGTGTCTGGATCATCTGGAGGAACCGGGAGAGGTTCTGGTCCTATCTTCAGTGCACGGGAAAACCAGTGAATTGAAGGGGGGCTCAGTATTTATTACCTGAGAGGTGTCCGGCCTCCCTCCAGGGGGGGCCGTGGGGTCTGTTGGCTCTCAGCCAATGGAAGGCCCGAGTTTAAACCTGGGCGGCGGTTAACAACCTTGGGGTCCCCAAAGGCATTCTGGGTGCTCTTCGGCCTCACGGCAGGAACCAACCCGGGCTCTCAAAGGCCCATGTAGGCCTCGTCATTCTCCTTTGTTCTGGCCGGACCCGACACTGGACTCGGTTTGTTTGCGATCAAAAAGAAAATGAATCAAATATGAGAATTGTTCCGATTCAGGGTCTTAAAGTCTTAATATTTAACAATCAGAAGTTTAGGCCTCAAAGATATTTAAATATGTTAAAATATTATGTTTAGGTTCACCTTGTTCCTTTAACACTATTTCTGTAGTTGCATGAACAGTACGTTGTCATGTAAATCAGCTGTGATGTCAACCTGCTGATGTTCAGTCACACTGATGTTCCTTCACATCATGGATCTCACGTTTCTGTCATCATGCTCTGAACTCTGATCAACATGTATGACGTGTTAGAACATGCGTGACGTCTGTGGACGTCAGTCAGCTGAGATGGACGTCTGCTTTTTGTGGTGTCATCTCTGACCCATGGAATTAAGTTTGAATTGAAGAAGCAGATGGAAACAGACATGTTGACTTTCATGTTTCTATTTCACCTCAAATCAAAGTTTGCAGCAGTTTAGAAAAAAACTGAGCTTTTATGAATCTGCTGATCAGAACCCTGTCGTCACACAAACGTGTGTGTGTGTGTGTGTGTGTGTGTGTGTGTGTGTGTGTGTGTGTGTGTGTGTGTGTGTGTGTGTGTGTGTGTGTGTGTGTGTGTGTGTGTGTGTGTGTGTGTGTGTGTGTGTGTGTGTGTGTGTGTGTGTGTGTGTGTGTGTGTGTGTGTGTGTGTGTGTGTCACTTGGTTTGAGCTCCTGTCTCTTTAAAACCCCCCTCTTGATAAAGCCCTTCTCTGATTGGTCAGCTCGCTCGCCATGAGCCCAGCAGCGGAAGGAAAGCGTTAGTCGTCCATCGTCAGAATCTGAAAGAAAAAGCGTGAAATGTTGATGTAGACGAAGAGTTTTAATATTTACACACGCCAAGAAAACAAGCATCAGGCCCCGCCCCCCGAGAGGATGAATCCCGCCCTCTGCCGACCATGACGAGACAGAGCAAGGGATCCTGGGAGACGTCTGTTCACTGAGCTGTGACGGGAAACGCTCAGAACACATCACGCCATCAGCATTGAACCCGTTTCCCATCAGCCACCTCTGTGAGGACCAGGTTTATGGTGTCTGTTAAACCTCAGCACTGACGCCATAGTAACTTCCTTTTATTTCTCTTTCTTCACTTCCTCCTCAACTTCCTGTCGTGTTGAAATAAACTGACTTAGTTTCCTCCAATTATTTCCACTGAATATTCTATCACACTTTTTACAGCGTCTCAGTTTCTACATTCAAACAAACACTGAAAAATAAAACTAACGTCACTGTCTTTCTTCTTCTTCCTCCTCTTCCTCTTCTTCCTCTTCTTCCTCCTCTTCCTCTTTCCAAACTTCTCAGAGTTTTCAAGAAGTCCAGCCCCAACTGTAAGGTGAGTCAGTCCTTTATTTTACAACCGACTCGACTGAGAGGAAATGTTCAGTTTTATCTGTGGAAACTCCGACGAGTGGAGACAGACGTCTTTACAGAGGAACTTTGTGGATAAGAAGAAAAACCTGAGTCAGAATTTAAAGTCCTGACAAACATTTTGTCAAGTTTGTTTTTGTAAGTTTTTTAGAAAGTGCCTAAACGTGAGGTTTGTGTTCAGGTGACAGTTTACCTGGGAAAAAGAGACTTTGTGGATCATCTGGATCACGTGGATCCTGTAGGTGAGTCGAGCGTTTCGTGCTCAGGAGAAAATGTTGTTCCAGTTGCTGAGCAGAGAGAATCCGTCAGTTGAAAGGTCACATTTAAAAACAGCTGAGTGAACAAAGCGTTGGTGCTGACGCAGCGTTTGTCTTCCTTCCTCCTGCTGACAGACGGAGTGATCCTCGTCGACCCCGAGTATCTGAAGGACAGGAAAGGTAAGACCACTTCCTCCTGAGCTCCAAGCGTGTGATGAAACACAAATACAGAGAAAAAGTTCAAAGTAGAGTTTTAACTCTACTTCAAAAACCTGAAGAGAAAAAGTGTTTGATAAAAAAAAACGTATCAACTTTCCCACAGTCCTCAAACTCACCATAGCTGCTTCACACTGAGCTCCTCAGGATCTTCTCTGGAGGATCACACTCAGTTTTCTCCTCCTCCTGAGCTCCTGTATAAAGTCTAGATCCAGGATCAGTGTGAACACAGCAGAGGATCCTCACTGATTCACTGGGGGGGGGGGGGGGGGGGCTTCTAACTCGGGACACAAACATGAAGAAACTAAAACAAAGATCTCTGGTGAAGAAGAGCTGACACACGATGAAGACACAGACGAAGATGTGAAGAGAGTTCGTGGTGATCAGAGCTGAGACGTGTCAGGTGATGTGAACATGATCACATGACCTCTGCAGCAGAGGTGACACGTCACTTCCTGTCTCTGTCTGCTGCACCCGGCTGCCCCCCCCTCTCACCTGAACCAGGAGGAGGATCTGATGCTGTGTTGTTCAGCTGTGAAACACAAACTCTGGAGAAGCTCTGGAGACGACTCTCTGGATTCCACCTGGAGCTCATGTGTGACCTTCACTGTCGTCAGGAAAAATCAATTGAGAAATAAAAAAAGTGACGTTTCATCATAATAACTTAATTCTAGGCGTTTAAACCTACAAGGTATAATCTCAGTATAGGTCTCAAAGCCCAAACTAAGTGGTTCGACTTGGTGAAGCAGCAGAGGATTGTGGGAGTTGTTGTTTTCTTTGGGTCACTTGGTTCCTCTGTGTTTGCACTTTAGTGGGAGGAGCTTCAACGAGCTAGCTGTGTCACACATAGTTTGGTCAGAACCTGTAAACAGAATGAAAGGTCGTGTTAGCTTGAACAGAACATGGTTGGACACATTGTGTATAAAGTAAGTAAACATATATAATGCAGGTCCGATGGTTTTTAGACATTTTATTGAAGAAATGCTCAGGTGATGAGTCATGTGACACAAAACCCACCGATTTCTTTTCTCCTCCTCGCCACAGTGTTCGTCACGCTGACGTGTGCGTTCCGTTACGGACGTGAGGACCTGGACGTGCTGGGTCTGTCGTTCAGGAAGGATCTCTACATCTCCACCTTCCAGGTCAGAGTCACTCAGTACTCAAACTTGACCTGTGTATTTTAACATTGACCATATGACCTTCCTGTGGTTTCACTCTCTCCTTTAATAAACCCTGCTCTACGTCTGACAGGCGTTTCCTCCGGTGCCTGAGGAGCGGAAACCAAACAGTCGCCTTCAGGAGCGGCTGCTGAAGAAACTCGGCCAACATGCACATCCCTTCTACTTCACTGTGAGTCCCATGACCGCTCTCCAGCTTGTCCTGGTTCCTGTTTGAGATCGAAACAGGTTCCATCCACCGACGTGTGGTTGATTCTAACTCGTCCTCCCGCCGCCTGCAGCTGCTTTAGAGTTTCTACGAGCCCACGTCAGCCTGTGCTGCTCTGAAAACTGTATTAACAACTGTTAACTCGTCAGGGTCAGAGGTCACACAACTTGTTCACATGGTTATTTGTGATTGGTGATTTTTAACTGTAAAGATTTTGTTCATATGTCTTTATTGTATGGTTTAATTCAGAAACTGAACTTTTTTATGTCTGTTGATTCAGATTCCTCAGAACCTCCCGTGTTCTGTCACTTTACAGCCCGGCCCAGAAGACACTGGGAAGGTAACACACACACACACACTCTTACACAGACACACACTCACTCTTACACAGACACACTTTCTCTCTCACACACACACACACACACACACACACTCTTACACAGACACACACTCACTCTTACACAGACACACTTTCTCTCTCACACACACACACTCACTCTTACACAGACACACACTCTCTCACACACACACAAGCTGGTTTCAGACCAGCAGGTGGAATCCAGAGAGTCGTCTCCAGAGCTTCTCCAGAGTTTGTGTTTCACAGCTGAACAACACAGCATCAGATCCTCCTCCTGGTTCAGGTGAGGGGGGGGGCAGCCGGGTGCAGCAGACAGAGACAGGAAGTGACGTCCATTTCAATAGACATTTAAACACTTAATTTATTTCCGTAAACAATAAAACCTGCACTGAAACATTGGAGTTTTTCAAAAACAATATATTATATATAGAACACCACAGAATTGGATGTTTTTAAACCTTAATTAAGCCTCAGTTGTGATTTAAATGAAAAGTTGTCCTGCTGAACCTCAGCAGAGAAGAGATTCAGAAGTCCGTTCAGCCTTCGTCCTGAGGGTGAAACCACAAAGTGAGGAGGGGTCGATGGAACATCAGCAGCTGAACAGTGTTTTCTGGTCTGTGTCCTCAGGCCTGTGGCGTCGACTTCGAGATCAGAGCTTTCTGCGCCAAGTCGATAGAAGAGAAGATTCACAAGAGGTGAGAAGGTTTGTGAGGATTCCGAGAGCTGGAGAAATGAGCTCGAGCTTCTCACGTCCGTCAACAGGAACACATCGGAATGTACCAAGAAATTCATCAGGAGCTCAGCTGACTCTGGATCGGACTTTATTTGAGTTTGTTTCCTTTTTTAAACAAATGAGAAAAAACCTGGAAACAACGAATCTTTTCTCTGAGGAGAAAGAAATAAACAAACATGGCCGACAGCTCAATGCTCATCAGAGGGAGGGTGTAGTTCTACTGTCGTCTCTGTTGGTGGCACTGTTTCTCCTAAAATCACATTCAGTTCAAATGAAGGAAGAAGATGATCAAGTTTATTCATCTTCAGTTCCATCAAACTGTTAAAATAAAAGTGTTGTGTGTGTGTGTTGTGTGTGTGTGTGGTGTGTGTAGGAACTCAGTGCGTCTGGTCATCAGGAAGGTTCAGTATGCTCCAGAGAAACCAGGTCCTCAGCCGATGGTGGAGACGACTCGCAGCTTCCTGATGTCGGACAGGTCCCTGCACCTGGAGGCCTCTCTGGACAAGGAGGTACACACACACACAAGTAACCACACGCACACACATCTAACCACACACTCTTGGACACAAATGAATGAGGAGCCTTTACTGTTGGAGACTGATGAGGTGATTGTGTTGATATACTCTTTGTGTGTAGCTGTATTACCACGGCGAGCCCATCAGTGTCAACGTTCACGTCACCAACAACTCCACCAAGACCGTCAAGAGGGTCAAGATTTCAGGTGCGTCCTCCTTCCTCCTCCTGTTTCTATTTGATCGTCTATTTCCCGTTTTTTAAACAGTGAAAATAAATGTGTCTCGTGTTAAAACCTGGTCGTCAGAGGTCACACAGACAAGGTCAGAGGTCATGTGGTCGGTTGGTCCATCAGGACGTTCTTCATACTCCACACCAGGAGGTGGCAGTAAACCAATAAACATTGGAACAAGTCGCGAAGCTGAAGTTTGCAGATTTTCACGGATCAGAAAAGAACGGCTTAGTTTCCTTGAATAAATGAACATAGATGATTTAGTAGGTATTGACTTGTGAACATGTTTCCTTCCTCACGTGATTCCCATGTGTAACATGTTGTGTAACATGTTGTGTCACATGTTGTGTCTCTGCAGTGCGTCAGTATGCAGACATCTGTCTGTTCAGTACGGCTCAGTACAAATGTCCGGTGGCTCAGCTGGAGGCAGAGTAAGTTCCTCTTGTGTTCATCAATCAAACATCTGAACACATTTCACTGTTGGATCTGATTTCACTAAGTGCTTTCAAACAGGAAGTAGCTGAATCACGAGAGTAGAACTGTGTGTACAGCCAGTGGGTGTGGTTTACCTGAACAGTTTGATTGACAGCAGTGTGTGGTCTCCATAGTGACCAGGTGTCGTCCAGCTCCACCTTCTGTAAAGTTTACACTCTGACTCCGACGCTCGACAAGAACAGAGAGAAGAGAGGACTCGCTCTGGACGGGAAGCTGAAGCATGAAGACACCAACCTGGCCTCGTCCACCATGTAACTCACTCACTCACACAGAGAGACACACACACAGAGAGACACACAGCGACACAGAGAGAGACACACAGAGAGAGACACACACACAGAGAGACACACACAGAGAGAGACACACACACAGAGAGACACAGCGACACACAGAGAGAGAGAAGACACACACAGAGACACACACACAGAGAGAGAGAGACAGAGAGAGAGACACACACAGAGACACACACAGCGACACACCGAGACACAGAGAGACACACACAGAGACACAGCGACACACACAGAGAGAGACACAGAGACACACACAGAGACACAGCGACACACACAGAGAGAGACACAGCGACACACAGAGAGAGAGAGAGAGAGAGAGAGACACACAGAGAGACACACAGAGAGACACACAGAGAGCGACAGAGAGAGGGAGAGAGAGAGAGAGACACACACACACAGAGAGAGACACAGAGAGACACACACAGAGACACAGAGAGACACAGCGACACACACAGAGAGAGACACAGCGACACACACAGAGACACACACACACATATATATACATACACTCATATATATACATACACACATATATACACACACACATATATACACATACACACACATATACATACATACACACATATATACATACACACACATATACATATATACATACACACACATATACATACATATATACACACACACACATATACATACACACACATATATATATACACACACACACATATATATACATACATACAGACACACACATGTTTATACTTATATCTTAGTGAGGACACTAATCGGCATAATACATTCCGTAGCCACTCCCATAAACTTAACCATCAGAACTAAATATCTAAACCTGATTCTAACCCTGAACCAGGTCTTCACCCCAAACACTGAGCACTGGCCAAAATGTCCTCACAAAGATATCTGTACAAGAGCGCGCACACACACACACACACACACACACACCTCCCACTCTGCTGACATCACTTCCTGTCCTCAGCTTTAAGTTTCTGCTCGACCAGATAACGTTAAAACCACAGACTGTAAATAAAGATGGATGGCATGACAGCTCTATCGCCCCCTGGTGTCAGGCTGCAGTACAGGTCATACCCCCCCCTCCTCCATGTTAGCAGACGGGACATGAACCAAACTAAAGAATCAAAGTAGACGTTAATTAAATGTTTGTAAAGATGTTTCTGTCGTTTCAGCTCGTTCTCATCTCTCTGATGTTTGTTCAAGTTTCTGATCAGTTTGGTTTGAATCAGTTATTATGATATAAGAACAGCAGAGACGTGATGATTGACAGCCGAGACGTGATGATTGACAGCTGAGACTGACTCAGGATTAAGAGAGAGGAGAGAGAGATGGGGGGGGGGGAGACCAGGTTTCAGCTCTGACAAGTTATAACGAAACAATAAGAGTGTAAAGATGTTAATGATAGCAGCAACAATTCATATAATAATTAATTAATAATAATAATGTGGGCGGGGCCTCGACACCACACCATCACTGCTGCACAGACTCTGACTGTAAATAACGTTATCACCACAAGATGGCAGCGTTGGTATTGGAGTGGAGATATTTAAGCTTCTTTTCTGGAGGAAGTGTCGTCGTCTTCTTCTTTGTTCAGTTAATTGGTTAATTGGTTAATTGGTGGGTAGCAACTAACATCAAGGTGCATTACCGCCACCTACTGTGTCTTCTCTGCTCTGCACAGGATTCAGGAGAGGAGTCGTCTTTGATCTTTGTTTACAGTCTTTGATCTTTGTTTACAGTCTTTGATCTGGTTCATACATGATGATGAACTAATTATCTTCAGCTTCTTGAATATGATTGGGTGAAAACAATAAATTGATTCATTGGATTGAATAATTGGCAGCTGTAGTATGAGCACAGGAAGTAGAAAAATTATCCAGTTGTATTTTGATCCTGACGGGAAGCTCAGCCTCACACTTCCCACCCCCTCCTCTGACTTCCTGCTCCCTCCTCTGACTTCCTGCTCCCTCCTCTGACTTCCTGCTCCCTCCACTTGACTTCCTGCTCCCTCCACTTGACCTCCTTCTCCCTCCTCTGGCTTCCTGCTCCCTCCCTTGACTTCCTGCTCCCTCCACTTGACTTCCTGCTCCCTCCACTTGACTTCCTGCTCCCTCCTCTGACTTCCTGCTCCCTCACTTGACTTCCTGCTCCCTCCTCTGACTTCCTGCTCCCTCCACTTGACTTCCTGCTCCCTCCTCTGACTTCCTCTCCTTGCTCCCTACCTCTCCTCTTCCTGCTCTCTCGACTCTCCCCTCTGACTTCCTGCTCCTCCCTGACTTCTGCTCCCTCCTCTTGACTTCCTGCTCCCTCCACTTGACTTCCTGTCCTCCTGACTCCTCCTGTGCTTCCTGCTCCCTCCACTTGACTTCCTGCTCCCTCCACTTGACTTCCTGCTCCTCCTTGACTTCCTGCTCCCTCCTTGACTCTTCCTGCTCCCCCTCGACTCTGACTCCTCCTGCTCTCTCTCCTTGACTTCCTGCTCCTCCTTGACTTCCTGCTCCCTCCTTGCTTCCTGCTCCACTTGACTTCCTGCTCCCTCCTCTGACTTCCTGCTCCCTCCTCTCGCTTCCTCTCCCTCCACTTGACTTCTGTCCTCCTTGACTTCCTGCTCCCATCCTGCTCTCCTGCTCCCTCCACTTGACTTCCTGCTCCCTCCTCTGACTTCCTGCTCCCTACACTTGACTTCCTGCTCCCTCCTCTGACTTCCTGCTCCCTCCACTTGACTTCCTGCTCCCTCCACTTGACTTCCTGCTCCCTCCTCTGGCTTCCTGCTCCCTCCACTTGACTTCCTGCTCCCTCCTCTTGACTTCCTGCTCCCTCCTCTGGCTTCCTGCTCCCTCCCTTGACTTCCTGCTCCCTCCACTTGACTTCCTGCTCCCTCCTCTTGACTTCCTGCTCCCCCCTGCTTTGCTCCCTCCACTGACTTCCTGCTCCCTCCTCTGACTTCCTGCTCCCTCCACTTGACTTCCTGCTCCCTCCTCTGACTTCCTGCTCCCTCCTCTGACTTCCTGCTCCCTCCCCTGTTCCTGCTCCTGCTCCCTCCACTTGACTTCCTGCTCCCTCCTCTGACTTCCTGCTCCCTCCCTTGACTTCCTGCTCCCTCCTCCACTTGACTTCCTGCTCCCTCCTCTGACTTCCTGCTCCCTCCACTGCTCCTGCTCCTCCTCTGCTTCCTGCTCCCTCCACTTGATCTTCCCTTTTGCTCCCTCCACTTGACTTCCTGCTCCCTCCCCTCTGACTTCCTGCTCCTCCTCTGGCTCCTGCTCCTCCACTTGACTTCTGCTCCCTCCACTTGACTTCCTGCTCCTTCCTCTGACTTCCTGCTCCCTCCACTTGACTTCCTGCTCCCTCCTCTGGCTTCCTGCTCCTTCCTCTGGCTTCCTGCTCCCTCCACTTGACTTCCTGCTCCCTCCCCTGGCTTCCTGCTCCCTCCTCTGGCGTCCTGCTCCTTCCTCTGGCTTCCTGCTCCTTCCTCTGGCTTCCTGCTCCCTCCACTTGACTTCCTGCTCCCTCCCTGGCTTCCTGCTCCTTCCTCTGGCTTCCTGCTCCTTCCTCTGGCTTCCTGCTCCCTCCACTTGACTTTGTGCTCCCTCCACTTGACTTCCTGCTCCCTCCTCTGGCTTCCTGCTCCCTCCACTTGACTTCCTGCTCCCTCCTCTGGCTTCCTGCTCCCTCCACTTGACTTCCTGCTCCCTCCACTTGACTTCCTGCTCCCTCCCCTGGCTTCCTGCTCCCTCCTCTGACTTCCTGCTGTAGTTGCTCTTCACTGTTGTTGCTTCCACTGTAGTTTGTTGTGATCGTGTTGCCTCCTGCTTTTCATTTCATCTCCCCTCTGTGTTTTTGGCTTTCTGTGTCCGCCCCTCCCTCTGTCGCCCCCTTCAGGCTGCTGCGAGGCATGTTGGAGAGGTAAATGTGAGCGACGGCCTCAGTTTTCATTTGACGAGCACAGCACACATGAAAACACAGCCTGGTTTCTCTGTCCGTCACAGTTTTAAGTTTTAAACCTGGATTAAATGACAGATAATGTGATTTAACATGAGAGGAATCTGCTTTAAACCAGAGTTAAATGTTCTAAACCGGGTTAGTTTGAAACTGGTTTAGACTTAAACTAATCTTAACTTTGTTCAAGTGGATCTAAATCTTTTTTTTAAAGAAATGAATTTCTTCTAACTGGTTTAAAATTTGTTTCAATATTGGATCAATGTATAGAAACTTAAAATTGTGAGTAAAATCTGGTTTAAACAACAGATCAGATCTGAAGTTTAAACCAGAGATAGAACTTTTTGAATTGGTTTTAAACGAGAGAAGCTTAGAGACACAGACACAGATTTTTATCTGCAACGTCCTGTTCATTTGATTTCATTATATTGTGTGTGTTGTGTGTCTGTGTGTGTCTGTGTCTCTGTCTCTCTGTGTGTGTCTGTGTGTGTCTGTGTGTTGTAGAGACGTGTCTGTGGAGCTCCCCTTCATCTTGATGCATCCTAAACCTGTGGAAGCTCCAGTGTCTCGTCCTCAATCAGGTGAGTTCACACACACACACATTGAACGAGCAGTGTGGGATTATGGGAGTTGTAGTCATGTCATTTCAGGTTTCTCCAATTTTCCTTGACAAATGATGGAAATGATGAATTGATTATTAAAATAGCTGCATATAAAAGTGGTAATGATTTCTTGCTCAGTGCATCTGATCGATCAGCAGGTTTTACTCTCTGGTTTTCATCATGAATTACCATGGAAACAGTGAGTGACGTCCTGTGTGTTTGTTACAGCTGTTCCAGAGATGGATCCGCCCATCGACACCAATTTGATAGAATTTGACACAAAGTGAGTAAAAAGCTGATGTTTCTGAAATGTTGTTAAAATCTTCTGGAAGAGTTTGAATCCTGGAAGCAGCTCGAGCGTTTGATTCTGAGTCAAACAAAAAAGGAAAGAATTTTCTTCCAGTTGATTTCATTTGGACATTTCACATCTGGTTGTTTGTGGTGAGTCGACCTCGGATGGTTAAAATATTGTGGATGATAATCAAACCTTATCAGAAATCTGTTGATCTCTGTTAAACATCACGTTTCATTCCCTTTTGATTGATTGGTGTGTTTGATGACGTCATCCTTGGTCTCGCAGCAGCATCTCCCAGGACGACGACTTCGTCTTCGAGGACTTCGCCCGCCTGCGACTCAAAGGGGCCGTGGACGACAAAGACGAGGACTGCTAGGATTTCGCCAACCCTTCATACGCTTGCTTCAACCCACCACACACACACCCACACACACACACTGTTCACGTTACATTCCCCATTGATGGATGAGGGTGTGTTTAGACGGAGGCCTCACAGGCCTTGCTGGTGTTCTTCCTCTCTTGCTTCTGCCATTCATCACGCTGCCGCCATTTCCTGCCACCGCCTCCTCCATCCATCTTCTCCGTTTCCCTCTGTTTTTGCTGAAGGTTAAAAAACTCTAGATGTTAAGCAGCTGCAGGACAGATGTTGGCGGTCCAGATGGAAAATCAGCTGCTTCTTTGTTTGTAGTTCAGGACGTTCAGGTATGGGCGGAGTCCAGAGGGCGACCACTTGAGGAAAAAGATTAGAAACATGAAGAACTCTGTTCACAGAAGAAGCAGCGTTTGTCTTCTTTTACTTTGAAAATCTTCTTGAATGTCGAGCTTTTCCTGCGGCGATGATCAGCGTCGCGTACAAACGGGATTTATATTTGAAGACGAGCGGAGAAATCTGTGCTGACGCAGGTTTTCTTCACATTTACACTGTAGACGCTTTTTATGTTGTGGTCGCAAAAGGAGGAAACACTCAATCACACCAGTCTTACAGACTGAAGTTCGATTTCACCAGCATCCACCGACCCCCCCCCCCCCCCCCCCCCGTCCATTTGTTTCTCACTTTCTGGTTGTGGGTTTTTCAGTCATTCCAGCGTCGATGAAGTCATTTCATTTTATTTCAAACATCTCAGACAGAAGTCGTCTGGTCGTCTACGTTTTTCTGACAGTTTGTAAAAATAAAGCAACAAGAAAATAAACCGTCGTTAAACAATCAAATTATTGTTTCTAGATCAGATCAGTTTATTGTAAATAATAAATAATAAAATCCTCTTCCTCCAGAAATGAAGCTAAAATATCTCAGATACGAATGCTGCCATCTTGTGGTGATGATGTTATTTACAGTCCATTTGTGCAGTAGTGATCGTGGGGTGGAGCTGTGGTATCAAGGTCCCGCCCACACACGCACTCGACCAATCAGGAGTCCGTGTCAGCTGTCAATCATCATGTCTCAGCCCGTTTTTATATCATCAAATAACTGATTCAAACCAAACTGATCAGAAACCTGAACAAACATCAGAGAGATGAGAACGAGCTGAAACGACAGAAACATCTTTACAAACATTTATTTAACTTCTACCTTGATTCTTTAGTTTGGTCCATGTCCCATCTGCTGACATGGAGGGGGGGGGTTTATGACCAATACTGCAGCCAGACACCAGGGGGCGATCCAGATGAATGGTCTTCGGTTCATCTTTATTTAGTCATTGGTTTTGATCTTCATCACAAAGGTGATGAAACTGAACGATAACAAAAATACTTATTTTAAAACGTACAAACTGTGAAATTTTAACGTTGGAGGAAAATTAGATTTTATTTACAGATGATGAATTCATGATGGTTTATGGTTTTATTTTCTCTGAAGCTGCTTCAGACTGAGCTCCTCAGTTCTCTGGATCTTCTCTGGAGGATCACACTCAGTTTGTCTTCCTCCTCCTGAGCTCCTGTATGAAGTCTAGATCCAGGATCAGTGTGAACACAGCAGAGGATCCTCACTGATTCACTGAGGGGGGGGGGGGGGGGGCTTCTAACACGGGACACAAACATGAAGAAACTAAAACAAACCTCTGGTGAAGAAGAGCTGACACACACGATGAAGACACAGACGAAGATGTGAAGAGAGTTCGTGGTGATCAGAGCTGAAGGTGTCAGGTGATGTAAACATGATCACATGACCTCTGCAGCAGAGGTGACACGTCACTTCCTGTCTCTGTCTGCTGCACCCGGCTGCCCCCCCCCCCCCCTCACCTGAACCAGGAGGAGGATCTGCTGCTGTGTTGTTCAGCTGTGAAACACAAACTCTGGAGAAGCTCTGGAGACGACTCTCTGGAGTTCACCTGGAGCTCAGGTCTGAAAACAGCTTCAGAAAAACGTAGAAAATCACCAGACGTCACTTCAAGTGTGAAGAAATGATTAAATCCAGTTTTCTGAGGCTCAAACTTCATCGTCTGCTCGTTTAAGGGAAACACTGAAGTTTATTTTTGGTTTATTTTCATTGACTCACTTAAAATCCTTATAACTTGTGTTGTAGAATTATAAATACTCAAACTGCTTTGTGCCTTTTACACTGTTGCCAACAACACGTCTGAATCAGCAGGTTCAATATACATCTACTTGAAGTAGAAACAACGTCCTGGGGACTTACTGTAAGCAAAGCTTCTATTTTAAAAATTGATTCAAAATGATTTCATAAATGCAGAATAATAAACTGAATTTAAAAGAAATACTCGAGCAAATTCGAAAAATAACTATAAAAGTTTGACTTGTCTGATTTAAAAAAATTTAAACTGTTGCTCTAGTAAGATTTTTTTTTTTTTTCTGGCCAAATTATAAAATTGTGGTTTTAATTAATTCTTGTAGTTTTCTGCCATTTTTTTTCTCATAAAATATTTTTTTAAATATCAAAATGTGATTTCTCTCACACACACTTTCTTCTGTTTAACTTAAAACAACACCCTGAAAATATTTTTATCATAAAATCACAATGTCCCCAAATCTACATCGTAATAATTTCATCTTTTCCTTTAATGTTGATGCCATGTGAGAAAATAATGTTTAAACATAGTGCCATGAAAAACTGCAGCCAAAAACTAAAAGATTCATTTTTAAAATAAACCAATCGGCTGCAGTGTTTCCCTTCAGCCACATCCGCCGGAAACGTGTCAGCAGCTCGGGGTTCAATTTATTTCTAATGTCATCATTAGATCTTTCTCCTCTTGGCTCTGATCAGCTGTTTCCCGATGTTCGTTCGTTGCCTTTAAGTTATTTGTTTTTATTCAGTTCAACATTTCAGACTTTTTCATCTGAAACCACTGAACTCTTGTTTCATTTGATTCCAGGAAAGTAGAAGTTTTTATTCCTAATTCTTTGTCGAGTCGTTGTTGAACGTTTTGTTTCCTGATCTGGAAAACTGCCAAACGCCCCCCCCCCCCCCCCCCTCCCGTCACTGGAGCTGCGATCAGAAGGGACGAAGAAGAAGCGGAGCATGTTTTTGTCCTTTGATCCTTTGATCCTATGATTTGAAGCTGTGACGTGTACGAGCTGTGATTCTGTCTTTATTTCGCTGTGCATTGTGGGGTAACTTCGCTAAGTGTGCCACGCCCCCGGCCTGTGACGCTTAGCCATGACGTCTCTAAAACAGGAAGTGATTTCTGCTGGTGGACGAACACCAGAACGACAGAATTACGATTATTATGCTTCTGATTATTATTATGGTGACTTACTATTATTATCTACTGTATCAACATTTACAACCATGATTATTCTCATAATCATTTAAGAGTCTATTGTTTTGCCATGTATTTTTTATGTTGAGATTTTTATTTTAGTTTTCTTTTTATTATTAAAGGTAAAATGAACTAACATATCCGGTTTCCCTGGTGATTGTGTTGTTGGAGGAATCTCGCACTTATTTCCATTTTCTTCAACGTCAAACTTGAACTATTCTTTCTGTTGCGTCACACTGTGATGTCACTGATGACATCATCAAGCTGCAGCGTGCTCCGGACAGTCCTTCACGTCGAAGTGATCATGAAACAATGTGAAGCTGAACCAGGATCAGTTCTTATGTCGACTGTTCACACACTGATCTACACATCTAGAGGAAACATTCTGCTCAGGTGGATCATTTTAATGTTTGTTAAACTAAAATGTTTTGATGAAGCCCTGCTCTGATTGGTCCGCGGCTTCCAGCTGATGAGTGATACACGCAGGTTACGTGACAATGTGTAAAACGAAAGATCTGAGTGAAGTGTTGTAACCACGGCAACTGAGAAGGTCGATATCTCTGCGTCGTTATGACGTAAAACAAGATGGGAGGAGGGAGAGAGATCGTTCAATCAAGAGTGGGCGGAGTCTCCCAGTAACAGGAAGTCAGGAACCAGGGCCTATCAGAAGGCAACAAACCCACCAGAGAAACAGCCTGGAGGGTCCCAGATGTTTCAGTCTCTGTTTGTACAGAACTCTATAAACAGTTTATATACACCTCGCTGCTGATTGGACGACACCTCTGACACACCCACCAAACCACAGAACACCAACCAGGAAGCTCGTTGACACGTTTACAGGAAACGTGGCGTTCACCTGGAAACTGACGAAAGGTTTTGACCTTGAGTGACCCAGGTTTGTTCGGGGGCGTGGTGGAGGGCGTGAGTGACGTAAACAAAGAAATAGTTCCAATCAAGTATCAGAGCTTCAGCAGGAGAGGAGCGCCCTCTACTGGGAGACAAAGCTTCTACACAAACTTGGAGCTTGCTCCTTGAACAGAGTTAAATAGTTTGTCACTTTTTGTGAAGCAGAACTCGTCGGTCACTCATCACGTGTTGTAGTTTGAAGTTTTCCTGATAAAACAGACACAGCTCATTTTAATAAAGTTTTATTTAAAATCCACAGAACTGAAGAGTCTTTAACAAAAGTTCTAGAAAATCTAAACCAACAGTTTCTAATGAACAGGACTCCGCCTCATTACTGACATTTTGTAAAGGTTAGGAAACATTTTTAAAAAACCATCGTCTTCAGTCTCGTGGTCATAAAGTGTCGTAGTCGTCGTCGTCCTCGTGCTTCCTCTTCAGCGACTCGCCCGCGGAGTTCTGCGACACCATGTTGGTGGTGATGAGGATGTTCTTGGAGCCAATCAGAGACGGGTTGATCAGGACATTAGAGACGGCCGGCGTGGACGGTGTCGCTATCCGGACAAAAGTTAGGAAGTAATGATTGATACTTTTTACTTTACAGGTTTCTTTCTTTCATTTACAGTAACTATTTTTAACAGGTATTTTTAAATAGAAAGAGTGGGAGGAGTCAGGTTCTTACTGGTTTTGGTTGTGGTCGTCTGAGAGGGCGGTGGAATCTGCACCGTGAACCTTTGACCCGTCAGAGACACCGGAGCTCCGACTTTAGTGGTGATGGACTGAATCGATGGAGTTCCTGTGGAGACGACACCAGTCAGAACAAACAGGTCCACTTCACTGTGCATAGCGCCCTCTACGGCCTCACAGCTGAATTACAGGGAGTCTGGTCACCATAAGACTCACCGAGGGTCGGCGTGGTCGGTCTGCTGGAGACGGCGCTGACACTGAGGCGAGGCACCGATATCCTGCCGGCAGACGACACCTGGAAGAAAACAAATCCTCACGTCACTGAGCTGCAGAACCAACAGAAGACGAGAAAATGAAATGTTTTAAAATGAGATTGAAGTTTTCACCTTCTTCTGAATCGACTTGAGTCGGTAGTTTGGCGCCGTCAGACAGTAACGGTCCGGAGGAAGTCGAGGTCCCGTGTACGGTTTGATGAGCGGCAGAGGAGCCTGGTTCTTCTGCCTCGCAACCTCCAACAGGAACTGAACACAGGGACGCCGCCGCACACGTTACAACACTGACACACAAATATTAAACCACAAAACTACACAATGAAAATAAATGAACTTCATTTGAAGAATTCAGTTTCAGCAGCAGCTTGTGAAACGTGTTCATGACTCACGATAATTATTTTGTTGTACGACAACAGAAACATTAGTAAATAAGACATTAGTATAGCGACAGGCGACTTGCATCTCGTGGTGGCGGCGAAGTGAACGACTGGTCCATGCGGCACTGGATCGCCAGTTTAATGTCGTCGGCGTCCACCGTGGACTTCTTGGCGTGTGTTGCGTAGATTTTGGCGTCCTCGATGATGGTCGTCACGTATCCTGCGAACACAAACAGCCGGTGAAAGACTGACGATGACACAAAAAATCATTATTTTAATTGGACTGTTTTAATTCAAAGTTCCAGCTTCAACATCTAAAGATCTTGTTTCTTCTTTACTTCCTGTTCCAACTCTAACACGTGTCAGTGATGATGGAGGAGCTGAGAGACGACAGGAGACAAACTGTTTCCTCTCCTGATGCTTCTTATTTAGACGGAACATCAATAAACAGCTCAGCTCCGTGTCACAGGGGAAACTGCATCGTGGACTCACTGTAGGTGAACTCCAACATCTGGTTGATGACCCGAGGTTCGTACTCGGTGATGCCCATGTCCTTCAGGATCTGGATCATCACCTGGAGAAACAACACAACTTGCATGTTACACGACTGAAAACAAAGACGCATCCTAGACCGTCCCGTCTGGACGAGTCCGTTCAGCCCGACACACGAAGGCTGCAGCCGGTGGGTTAGGGTTAACCCACCGGGTTAGGGTTAACCTAACCCTAACTAACCTTCCTGGTTCCACACATCACAGGATTATCAGTTATTACCAAACAGGGACCAAATGTGGAATGTTGAAGTGTTTCAGTCCAACTCAACGTTTCATCAGGTCCGACTCCGGCTCTGTTGTGAGCCGTGTACACGCTGCAACACCGTCACTACCACAAGGTGGCAGCGTTCGTATCGGAGATAGTTTAGCTTCATTTCTCTTTATTTACAGCCTGTGATCGTCTTTATATATAAATATATTTCATATACAGAAGAAACATTTACATAAACAGCTGTGAACCACAAGTGTGAGCACTTTATTAGGAACACCTGTAGAATCCAATCAGCCAATCACGTGTCAGAACAGATGAGAAGCTTCAGGTAAAGTTCAAACATCAGACCAATGAGGTCAGAGGTCAGGCTGAGGTCAGAGGTCAGGCTGAGGTAAGTAACTTTAAATGACTTTAACTATTTTTACAGTATCCTTCCACCTCAGTGAGTAATCGGATTACTTCAGCACACAGTCTCTCAGTGTCGAGGTAACGTTGCTGTTCATAACGTGCAGCCTCCACTCACAGAAACAACTACAACAGCTAAGCTAACGAGTTAGCAGAAAGCTACTGTTGTGAATGCCGGTCCAATGCTAACGTTAGCAGCTAAGCTAGCCGTCGTTCGGCAGCTCAGAGAAACGTCCGGTGACCGTTAAATGATCCGTTACATGAACAGTTCGATGCGCCGGGGTTGGGTCAGAACCGCGGACCCGGTGGATCGGAATGAAACTCGGTACCTGAGCATCTTTCGGGATCGTTTTCGGAGCAGACATTTTGATTTCCTCTGCGGTGACGTCACGTCTTCTTCTCTGGGTGTATCAGCTCAGACACGAACCTCCAGCGACTCCTGCCGGTCAGGAGGAGAGGGGCGGTATTACACCGATGGTGAGAAATCAGAAAATGAACGAACCCGAAATTGTGATAAAGAATAAAAACAAATAAAGAAATAAAGAAATAAAGAAATAAAGAAATAAAGGATACTAAATAAATAAAGAATCAAAAATCTAAATAAATAATAACAAAATATATAGAAATAAAGAATACAAATTAAAGAAATAAAGGATACTAAATAAATAAAGAATCAAAAATCTAAATAAAGAATACATTAATATTAAAGAGTAAAATGGATCCATATATTTATAATATATCATCAGAATAAAGTTTATTTTGTATCAGCAGAATATTATCATCACATCACATTTGATTAAGGTGAAGTTACTTTATATTTTTATATGAACTAGAAAGTATTTAAATCTATAACAGTACAATCCTACTCTAGTATAAGTTTTTTAAAACTTTAATCTAAATGAATTAGTAATAAGTAGATTAATATTTATGTGGAAGAATAATTGAAGAATATAGTAGAAATTGTGTAAATGTTCAAGTAAAGTACAACTACCTGAAAACTGAAAATTTACTGCACTTGAGTAAATGTACTTATTTACTTACCACTACTGAAAATGGATAGTGGATTAAATATAAATATAAATATTATATGAAGTCAAATTAAACCCAAATATAAAGTAGCTTCTAATGTGTCATAAGGACTTAGTTACAGTAAAAAGTTCGGTTTCATAAATTATTCATCTCGAGCTTCTTGGTCAGTTAGTTGATGATTTTGTGGATTCTAACAAATAAAACATTTGGTTCTAATCAACATAAAAAACACGGATCTATAAAACAAACCCAAATTCAAAAGGGTAAAACCTAAATAAACCTTATTGTTATAAATAAAAGCAGCTGCAACATTTACACACTTCAATCATTTCACACTGTGAAGAGGATCATTATGTTATTTCATTTGTATTATTTTAATGATGATGAACAGTGACACTCACACAGGAGGAGACAGAGCTTTAACCACAGAAATCCTGCAGGGGGCGCTATAAGAACACACACTGAACTGTGGGTACGACTTTTTTAAATTAGAGTTTTAACACCTCAACTTTAAAATGATCCAAAGTTACAATTCTTACCTTACATGAAATATGTTTTTCTTATTTGCTTTAAATAATGAAATGATCAGCTTTTAAACTATAGATAAAATCAGCTGATGATAAATTCAGTGAAAACTTTTAGGAACCAACAGATCAGAGATGAAATCGACCAATGAAAACAGTCGAGAAGGAAACGATTGATCTCATCAGGTTTTTAAAAGATTTAAAATCCATGTGACTCAGTTCACATTTAAAAGGTCAAGTTAATAGTTTCTGTCACATAATTTGGTTTTTAAATTAAAATAAAATAAGTGACGTAGTGGAAAAGATTCAAATGAATTAGATTTTCTGCTTTTGTGAGAATCATTTTATTTTTCATGTTTAAGGTTTTTAATGTTTTGTGACTGAAGGTCAAACGACGTCTGGATCACATCCTGTTCACACAGGAAATGAAACAACAGGATTCAAATATCACAGACGATTTTTACTGTGATATCTGTGTCGCCTCCTGAGAAACGACGAGTGTGTGGTTTACTGCTCATCATTTTGAAAACACACACAGCAGCGCACGGCCGTGGTTCTCATGACTTTATGGCGACGCTGTGTGTGAACGTGTCCATAAACTCTGCAGGTTAAAACCAGGACGTCAGCTGCCACCGGATCTTTGTTCCAGAGGCTCGACACACGTCTGCTCTCACTGTGGCTTGTTTGAGTCCAACAGGAAACAGCCGGGTTTCATTCAAGAGTTATTATGGTAGAAACTGTTCAAAGTCTCATTTAGAGACATTAGGATGAATTAATTAACATGAATCCTATGTTTGTGATTGTGTTTGTGTGAAAAGTCACATTTAGGCCGTGGACTGAAGAAACATGGCGGCTGCTGTTTGATGTTCTGTGACTTTTATCTCTGTTGGTCTTCAGGGAACATGAGTCATGTGGAACCTGCAGCGGTTCATCCTCTGATAAGACTCCACACGCAGCATCTTTACGACTTCTCAGAAGTTTCTTATCAAACGTACACTTTCTGTTCTTTATTCACTCGGAGAATTCAGCTGCTTCCACTTTACACTCTGATGAAAGATGTCTCTGCAGTCGGTCGCTTGGTCACAGAGGAACGAGGTGGAAGTGTTCCTGACAGGAAGTGTTACTGACAGGAAGTGTTCCTGACAGGAAGTGTTACTGACAGGAAGTGTTACTGACAGGAAGTGTTAGCGACGCTTTGTGTT
>CM031684.1:24702202-24710201 GCA_006182925.3 Reinhardtius hippoglossoides
GCTGATGGAGCTGCAGGTAGCTCCTATGCTGCCAGCAGTGAGGAGGAGCAGGACTACCTGCAGCCTGATGGAGCTGCAGGTAGCTCCTCGTGCTGCCAGCAGTGAGGAGGAGCTGGACTACCTGTGCAGCCTGGTGGAGCTGCAGGTAGCTCCTCGTGCTGCCAGCAGTGAGGAGGAGCTGGACTACCTGTGCAGCCTGATGGAGGTGCAGGTAGCTCCTCGTGCTGCCAGCAGTGAGGAGGAGCAGGACTACCTGTGCAGCCTGATGGAGGTGCAGGTAGCTCCTCGTGCTGCCAGCAGTGAGGAGGAGCAGGACTACCTGTGCAGCCTGATGGAGCTGCAGGTAGCTCCTCGTGCTGCCAGCAGTGAGGAGGAGCAGGACTACCTGCAGCCTGATGGAGGTGCAGGTAGCTCCTCGTGCTGCCAGCAGTGAGGAGGAGCTGGACTACCTGTGCAGCCTGATGGAGCTGCAGGTAGCTCCTCGTGCTACCAGCAGTGAGGAGGAGCTGGACTACCTGTGCAGCCTGATGGAGCTGCAGGTAGCTCCTCGTGCTGCCAGCAGTGAGGAGGAGCAGGACTACCTGCAGCCTGATGGAGCTGCAGGTAGCTCCTCGTGCTGCCAGCAGTGAGGAGGAGCTGGACTACCTGTGCAGCCTGATGGAGCTGCAGGTAGCTCCTCGTGCTGCCAGCAGTGAGGAGGAGCTGGACTACCTGTGCAGCCTGATGGAGGTGCAGGTAGGTCCTCGTGCTGCCAGCAGTGAGGAGGAGCAGAACCCAGAACTAGAAGGAGTCAGGAAGGATCAGCAGAGAGCAGCTGTCTGTGGACACCACATGAGAAACATTCCCAGTTTGGGGCTCGTCTTGCTTCTGCCTCCATTTCACCTGTTGTTAGAGAAACTGGTTCACAACCACTGGTTCTTCTAACGGACACTTTGATCTCTGGGAACATTAAATGGTTTTGTATTTATTAAGCACTTATCTAGTCTTGATGACTCAAAGCTCTTTACAGTTTTACATTCACCCACTCACACACATTCACACAGAGCATCTATTAGCAGCACGTTCTTGTTCTATGAGAGGCCTTCAGGTTGGAGGACGACCGCTCTGCCCCTCAGCCACAGCCGCCATTAAGGTCCCCTCACTTCTTTATATGTGTATATATGTATGTGTATATATATATATACATACATATATACACACACACACACATGTGACCGACAGATATTAAAAGCTTTGGTTCAGCTCCTCAACAAACATGTCTGTGTCTCTGTGGTGAAACACTTACTGACTCCGCCCCCCAATAAAGTTTATGGTGGCGAGGAGAGAGAGCAGCTGTTTCATGTGTTTACATAAAAATGAGGACGAGCGACCATGTGAACAACTTCTCCTGTTTGTAACTTGTGGCAGGAAGAGGAGGAGGAAGAGGAGGAAGAGGAGGAGGAGGAAGAGGAAGAGGAAGAGGAGGAGGAGGAGGAGGAGGAGCAGGAGAGAGGAGGAGAGGAAGAGGAGGAGGAGGAGGAAGAGGAGGAGGAGGAGGAGAGAGGAGGAGGAGGAGGAGGAGGAGGATAAATCTCATTCAAACTTAAACCTTCAAACCAACTCTTCATCCTCACAAATATAGAAACACACTCACATAGCTGATTATCTCTATCCGTGTAGACACAGACTCACACACACACACACACACACACACACACACACACACACACACACACACACACACACACACACACACACACACACACACACACACACACACACACACACACACACACACACACACACACACACACACAGATAGCGCTGTTTGTCCAGAGTTCCTCTTCGCCCTTTGGACACCACACCTCAACTGCTGCATCAATTAGTAAATGTGTGTGTGTGTGTGTGTGTGTGGTTGAGAGTCTCTGTGTGTGTGTGTGTGTGTGTGTGTGTGTGTGTGTGAGAGTCTCTGTGTGAGTCTCTGTGTGTGTGTGTGTGTGTGTGTGTGTGTGTGTGTGTGTGTGTGGTGTGTGTGTGTGTGTGGTTGTGTGTTGTGTGGTGTGGTGTGTGTGTGTGTGTGTGGGTGTGTGTGTTGAGTCTGTGTGGTGTGTGTGGTCTGTGTGTGTGTGTGTGTGTGGTGTGTGTGGTGTGTGTGTGTGTGTGTGTGTGTGTCTGTGTGTGTGTGTGTTGTGTGTGTCGTGTTTATTCTGTTTTTCTTCTTGCTTCTTTCTTTGTTTCTTTTCACTTTCTTGTTTAAATTTAACGTCAGTTTTCTAATAAATAAACGATTTTACCTAAAATATATTTTGACTCAGTTGTTCAGAGACAAGAATTTATCTTGAACAAATATCAACACTAACTAAACAAATACTGTTTTTATACATTGTATCTTAATTAATTCTAATAAGTCAAATAACACACACACTAAATAAAAAATAACACATCCTGCTGTACAATAAATTCTTTGAGGTTTAATAGAAATTCCATTAGAAAATATTCACATGACAAAGATGAGAAACATTTACAAGTTATTTACTGAACGTGAAACAGAAAAAAACAGGAGTGAAGTTTAAACCGTCGTCGGGATCAGGAAACATGTCGTCAGATTAATAACTGTTAATAACTGTTAATCACTGTGAACTCATCGAGCACAGAGTGGAAGTGATGATGGGAAACTTCTTTGTTTGTATTATTGATACATTTTGCGTGATTATTGTGGAGCTTAGACTCCGCCCACACTAACACCTGAAAACACAGGTCACATGACTGTTCACGTACACTGGTCATGTGGTGTAAACAGGAAGTAGATTGTCTCTGCAGTTGGTTGCTTAGTAACAGAAACTCCTCTGAAGGAGGAACAGTGAAGTGAAGAGTCAGAGCGACGAGGTGGAACTGTCACTGACAGGAAGTGTTAGAAACAGGAAGTGTTCCTGACAGGAAGTGTTAGAAACAGGAAGTGTTACTGACAGGAAGTGTTAGTGACGCTTTGTGTTCACCGCTGGGTGTCGAGTCATGTGACTGAAGAGAACCAATCAGGAGGAGAACGTGACATCGTTTACTAAAGTCTCAGTTTCTGTTCAGACTCAAACACAAACCCAGAGTTTTCAAACTGAACCGAGATCAGTTCACACAAGTCTCAGATCCAGAGGCTGGAAACCCCAGCAGGCGTCACCGTAGCAACAGGGATGACAATCCAGTGTGGGCGGAGCCTCTGACCTGTTACTGACAAAGTTGGAACAATTAGAAGTGATAGCGTCGACATCTGTGAGATCACAGCTCTGTACGACAGTTAGTTTTTAACTTCAGATAACAGGATTTCATCGCCCCCTATGGCCTGAGAATATATTTGTTAATTAATTGTGAAAATACTTTTAAAAAATGCTTCAGGATCAAGATAAAAACAAAACTCTGACAATTGTATTTAAGCTTTAGAGATAAAAACCAATGTTTTCACACAAACTGTCACTCAATGATGATATGATTCTTTATGATGAAGGATTCACTCACACAGAAATATCCTACATGGAAATTGCAGGATCTCTGCATTCAGATAAAGTTCTGTGAAGTTGAATAAAGTTCGACTAAAACTACAAGCGTTAAGAAAATGTTTTCACCAACAGAACAAATGATAAGAAGATGGTTTTTAAAAGCGTGTTGAGTAAAGTCTGAAACCAAACCGACTGATTTCATCTGTGCAGTCGAATCCTGCAACTAAAGTCTGAAGCCAGAAGAAGTTCTGTCGCCCAGTTTCTGCAACTTCATCTCCACGGCGACGGGACGCAAAACGTTTTTCAGTCTGATGAATTTACTTTTGGTCGCGATCCCTGAAATCAGCGTCCGATAAAGCGTCCTCGTCCTCGTCAGTACTCCTCCTTGATGTTTAGAGGCAGCGACGAGGGGGACACCATCCCGCTGCTGCTCGTCACCATGGGGACACTGCTGCCTCCGTTCCTATGGAGACCGCCTCCCCCTCCTCCTCCGCTGCCATTGCTCCCGTTGGGAGGGGTGGGCGTGGTCGTGGAGGAGGCGGGCTGCTGCAGCTTCTTCTTGTTGATCTTGCGTTCCTTCGCCCGACGATTCTGGAACCAGATCTTCACCTGGAGCAGAGAAAAAAAAACATTTTAGATTTTTATTTAATACCAGAAAACTTTTCTGAATATTTAGCGAGGACCATATTTGTGTTTTTGCACATTTACCACAACATGTTTTTATGCTGTGAATCAGTACCTGTCTCTCCGAGAGGCTGAGCGCCGTGGCGAGCTCCGCCTTCCTCCTGATGGTGATGTACCTGCTGTAGTGAAACTCCTTCTCCAGCTCCAGACGCTGGTGGTCGGTGTAAACCACACGGTACTTGTCTTTGGTCCGAGTCTTTCCGTCTGTTAAACACCGAAACATTACCAGGTTATTTCAAACTAATGTGAATTCAAGCTGGAATCTGCGTGACGGGGGATTTATTAAAGAGCTCCGCCCACACTGAGACAAACATGGGAACAACATGGTTCTGTATGTAACGTTAAAAAAACATCTTACTACTGACACCGGTGGCCAGTGTGTGAACTGCAGTCAGTAAACGTCCTGACCATGGAGCAGAACACGAGTCTGAACATCGTGTTTTCAGATGAGGTCACAAACCCTCCATATAGAACAACTGCTGCAGTTCACCAGGAGGGGGCGCTCTCAGGTTTTCTTCAACAGATCAAAGAATTATTTACTTTATTTAATATAATTTACTTGTTTCTAAACAAAAATAACACATTTTATTATATTCCTTTTCATATATATATGGCATTACATTACATGTCATGGAGCTGACGCTTTCATCCAGAGCGACTCACAGTAAGTGCATCAACCATGAGGGAACAAACCAGAACAACAAGAATAGAGAAAATACAATTTCTTCAAAAAAGCTAAACTACAAAGTTCTATAAGTCAGTGACATGTAAGTGCTGCTAAACTGTTAGTTTAAAAATGTTATTCAAGGTACAGTCTGAAGAGATGTGTTTTTAGTTTGCGGTGGAAGACGTGTAAACTGTCCGATGTCCGGACGTCACTGGAGCTCGTTCCACCGTTTAGGAGCCAGGACAGGAAACAGTGAGGGAGCAGCCGATTGGCCGAAGCAGAGCGGAGTGAACGGGCTGGGGTGTAAGGTTTGACCATGTCCTGGATGTAGACTGGACCCGATCCGTTCACAGCACGGTACCAAGTACTAGTGTTTTGAAATGGATGCGGGCAGCCACTGGTAACCAGTGAAGGGAGCGGAGGAGTGGAGTGAACTCAGGTTAAAGACCAGTGGAGCTGCTGGTTCCTGGATGAGCTGCAGAGGTCGGAGGGCAGCAGCAGGTAGACCTGCCAGGAGGGGGGGGCAGTAGTCTAGGTGTGAGACGACCAGGGCCTGGACCAGAACCTGCACCAGAGCCTGGACCAGAACCTGTGCCGCCCTCTGAGTGAGAAGGGGGCGTGTTCTCCTGATGTTGTGCAGCATGAATCTACAGGAGTGTGTTGTTACAGTAATGTTGGCAGTGAGGGAGAGTTGGCTGTCGAGTGTCACACCCAGGTTCCTAGCTGTCTGGGGGGGGGGTTAACACGGAGTTGTCAAAGTTCAGTCTTGATCATATAGTTAATATATTATTGATTAAATATCACAACTGAAAACAATTAATTAAAAATGTCTCTTTGTTTTCCTTTCAGTTCTCAGATGATGCTGCTGGCTGCTGATTGGTCAGTCCGACTGTCGGAGTGAATCTGAGAATCTGAACTGAAACGTGTTTTGAATGTGACGGAGCTCCGTCTTCAAATCGCTTTCAAATACACAACTGCTGTTATCTGATGTTTCTACAAACACACAAATGAGTTCAGCTGCGAAAAGTCAATTCATGAGCTGTTTACATTTATTTATAAACACACACACACACACACACACACACACACTCTCTCTCACACACACACACACACACACACACGGACACACACTCTCTCACACACACACTCACACACACACTCTCTCTCACACACTCACACACACACACACACACTCTCTCTCACACACACACACTCTCTCTCACACACACACACTCTCTCTCCACTCACACACACACACACTCTCTCTCACACACACACACACACTCTCTCTCACACACACACACACACTCTCTCTCACACACCACACTCTCTCCACACACACACCACACACACACACACCACTCTCTCTCACACACACACCCCCCACACACCACACACACACACACTCTCTCTCACACACACACACACACCACCACACACACACACTCTCTCTCACACACACTCACACACACTCTCTCACACACACTCTCTCACACACTCACACACACACACACACACTCTCTCTCACACTCTCACACACTCACACACACACACACAGTGTTTCCTGCTCACTGCTTCACACAAACTGATTCTGTGACTCTTGTGTTTTAATCTGAACAGAAACTGAGACTTTTGTAAATGATGACGCACCGCTTCACACCAGCTTCACACCAGCTTCACACCGGCTTCACACCGGCTTCACACCAGCTTCACACCGGCTTCACACCAGCTTCACACCGTGTTCACTCCGGTTTCCCACCAGCTTCACACCGGCTTCACACCAGCTTCACACCGTGTTCACTCGGGTTTCACACCAGCTTCACACCGGCTTCACACCAGCTTCACACCGGCTTCACACCAGCTTCACACCGGCTTCACACCAGCTTCACACTGGCTTCACACCAGCTTCACACCGGCTTCACACCAGCTTCACACCGGCTTCACACCAGCTTCACACCGGCTTCACACCAGCTTCACACCAGCTTCACACCGGCTTCACACCAGCTTCACACCGGCTCCACACCAGCTTCACACCGGCTTCATACCAGCTTCACACCAGCTTCACACCGCCTTCACACTGACTTCACACCAGCTTCCCACTGACTTCACACCAGATTCACACCAGCTTCACACCAGCTTCACACTGACTTCAAACTGACTTCACACCAGCTTCACACTGACTTCACACTGACTTCACACTGACTTCACACCAGCTTCACACTGACTTCACACTGACTTCACACCAGCGTGAAGCTTGAGGAATTTTCTGCTGAGATATTAATGATCAATAAAAGTCACAGCTGAACCGAGTTCAATGAAATTATGAACCAAATAATCGAAATTTATATTTTTTAAATGAAAAAAAGCTGAAAAAATGAAACTTTAAATTAAATGAAACAAGTTTCTGAGATTCTGGGGAAAAAACCACTTTCACCAAAAAGTAGTTTGAAGAAATATTAATACAAATTATAAATCACATTTAAACCTTCAACACCCAAAATTAAAAAAATATGCAGACCTTCAATTATGAATTTATAATAATATGATTATTATTGATCGTCATAGGGATTAAACGGTTTAAACCAGATGTTTTATAAAATAAATAGAATGTTTTATTCTTAGTGATTCATTCTTTAACTAGTTTTATCTGAATATTTTTACACCGGATTTATAATTATAATGTATTGTAATAATATAATATAAATTATAATTATCATTTGATTTCATTTAGCTCAACACAAGCTCATTATTTAAAAAACTGTTAAAAATGAAATCATCAGCTGCTTTTGAATTTAAGAGAAGGTTTGACTGATATTTGAGAACCAGTGTTTATCATATTAAAACCATTTAACTGTTTATAACTGAGTATTGATTTAATTAAATGTGTTATAGACATAATTAATGATGTAATTATATATATTAAATAATACAATCTTATATTTAACCACATATATAAACTCTACTGTTATTACGGGTCATCGTGACATTCTGTCCGGGACCTTGAGGCCGGTGTCCCGGGTCTTACTTGGGTTGGCGGGCGGAGCGGAGGAGCGTCGGATCCAGTCGTACGGGTTCCTCCTCAGCGGGGATCCGGGGGACAGCTGCCCCGCGGAGGGCAGCAGCGCTGGGGGCTGCCCGGGGAACTCCGGGGGGCTGAACCCCAGGGAGGGGCCCCCCGCTC
>CM031684.1:24710301-24739062 GCA_006182925.3 Reinhardtius hippoglossoides
TTCATCTGTTTATTATTTTCATGACATCATCAGGTTGTTTTGTGTCAAACCTGCAGTTACGTGAAGGGAACACATCAAGGCTTCAACCAATCAGGAGGCAGCATGAGAGCCTGTGTCATGATCACATTCTGCTTCCTCCCCTTGTTGTTGTATGTAACCTGTTCAATGGAGGGGTTCGGGGGTTCATAGCCCCCCCCACCCCTCTCACTCTCTCCGTCTGCTTGTAGTGGGGGGGCAGAGGGGGACAGTGTTCACGCTAACGTCCAGTGTCACGCTAACGTCCTGTGTCACGCTAACGTCCAGTGTCACGCTAACGTCCTGTGTCACGCTAACGTCCTTTTTAAGGGGGAATCTGGGCTCAGAGGTTTATGGGTTTTAAAGGCTGTTAAAGGGATTTTCTGATACAAAGATTAAGTTCAATGCTGTGTCTGAAATCACCCATTCATTCACTAACCACTACTTTACTATTTAGGCTCTTCTATAAAAAGATTTTTCTACGCAGGTAATGACAGGTAATAAAAAATGTCACCAAACATCCGGACAGTTTAGTGAGTGATTTCGGACACAGGTTTAATAAAGGTCACATGATCGCAGTTCTGATCACGTGATGTCGTGTTTCTTGTTTCCTGGTCACCTGATGGTCACCTGATGCTCCTGCTGTTCGTACCTGCAGCTCGACAGGTGAGACGAGTTCAGACACGTACATTTCAGGTCCAATCAACCGGAGACGAGGCGACTGTGCCGAGCGTCGGCGTCGCTGGTGATGTGAAGGCGACAGAATCAGTCAGTCGGACCACCAGAGCCATGACTTCAGCCAATCAGATGTTGTTGCGGATCGTGACATGTTTTAGTCACGGCGGACCGTAGACACACCTCTTCTGATGTATGGCTCTGACGGTGTCGCCCCCGTCATTAGAACGTGGCGGTCTGTTTGTGTCGAAAGGTTTCGAAAAACGCCATCATCCCCTTCCTCACGCTGCCACTGCCGTTGCCCTTCGGTATCCTCGCCGTCATCATGGTGGAGCTGCTGCTGCTGTGGTATCGGGATGCAGAGAGGAAAGGTGGCGCCGTCCATGGAGTTGGCCCGTTTGACCTTTGATGGGTTTGCACGCCACGACTTAGACCTCGGAGGAGGAGTCTGAGCCACCAGACACTTCTGATACTGGACCTGACAGACAGGAAGAGAGCGACCAATCAGAGTCCAGTCTGACGACTCGAGTGATGGAGAAGGATCAAGAGAGAGACAGGGAGAGAGACAGACAGCTGTCTCACCATACACGCGGCCTGAACGGCCTCAGAGAGGATTCCTGCATCCGGTTCACACCAGAACACGTGACACTCGAATTGCTGCGTGCCACCGTCAGCGATCACCGCAAAGGTGTGGCTGTCATGGCCGACGCCCAGAAAAGTGAGGAAGCGAACTTGACACTCCCAGACTGGCTCCTCCCCCTCCTGTCGAGATCAGAAAACAGATTCAACACAGCTTTGACCTTTGACCTTTGACCTGTGTGACATGACGTTACCTCGCCCCTCCACAGCGACAGGACGTTGTCAGTGACGTGGATCACCGTCGCTTCCCAGTCGTCTCTGTCCGTGGAGTTCATGATGCTCTCGATCGCCCTGTTCAACACCTCCATGCCTGCAACACACGTCAACTCACCTTCCTTCCTTCCCTGTGTGTGTGAGTGTGTGAGTGTGTGAGTGTGTGAGTGTGTGTTGCGTGTGCGTGTGGTGTGGTGGTGTGAGGTGGTGTGGTGTGGTGTGGTGGTGTGCGTGTGGGTGTGGAGGGTGGGTGTGGGTGCGTGTGGCGTGTGTGCGTGGGTGTGGGTGTGTGATGGGGTGGCGGTGCGTGTTGCGGGTGCGGGTGTGCGTGTGCGTGGTTTGCTTGTGCGTGCGTGTGACCAGCTCTGGACACGCGGTTTCCGATGTACTGGACATCAAACTTCTGGACCTGCTGCTGCACGGCCTCTAGAAACTCAACTGAAACAATGACAGATCATCGATAAAGAACCAGTCAGAGAACGGGGACGTCAGAGAACGGGGACGTCACCTTGTCTGGGCAGATCTTCAGGTGAGATACTGTCCATGGTAAGAGAGCGAGACGTCCTCATCAGCGTCTTCTCTGACATCATCTGCAGACAAAGATACAGACTGTAAATAAAGATGGATGCCACGGCTCCTTAATCCTCTCAACCACCAAATGACGTCATCACCACAAGATGCAACTTTTGTATCTGAGATATTTGGCTTCATTCTTGTACAACAACAGGAAGTGGGATGCGTCATCCATCTTTAAGGTCGAATGTAAGTGTTGATACACTGTAAATCATAAAATTACTGGTTTAATCAAAACATCTAATAGTTTCCAACACGTCGCCCTCAACTGGAATCTGTGTTTACTGCTGAGAAGCTTTCTGATGAGCTAACATAGCATGCTAACACATTATGCTAAGCTAGGTGATGGTGGATGATTCACCGACCTTGGAGCACAACTGGTGCAGAGCTGTGGCGATGGCCTTGGCCGGAGCGTCGCAGCGAAAGACGTGACACTTCAGCACACAGGTGTCCTTATCTCCCGCCACGAAGGCAAAGTCTCTGAACACACCACACACACACTCATGTCTCCATGACTTCAGAGGACATTACATTTGTCCTGTGAGGACGCTGTGTCCCCGTAGATAAAATAAAACAAGTCCCTTAACGCAACGTCCCCACAATGTGGGCGACACACACACACACAGCGTGGTCATGTGATGAGCAGCTTCCATAAATGACCCTGACGTACGTGACAATGAAAACATTACCTGTCCCTGCCCAGGTGAGGGGGGGGGGGGCGTGTTCAGGAAACAGAGAGTGGCAGTGTTAGTGTAAACAAACATGTCAACACACACAGACAAACACATAAAACACACATGTAAACAGCAAGAGAGACAGACACAGAGAGAGACAGGTGGATTGACCACTCTGATTGGTTTACCTGCCGTTGTTGCAGCCCACCCCCCAGACACGGATGTTAATGATTGGCTGACAATGGAGGGGGGTGTGGTCTAAAGGGTCCAATAGCGTCAGGGTGTCTTTCTTCAGAACCAGCATCATCTCCCGCCCCTGCAGACAGACAGGCAGAGAGACAGACAGGTGAAGACAGAGACAGACAGGTAGAGAGATAGACAGCAGGGTTCAGCAGACCATGTGTCTCACCTCCCCAGAGGCTCCCAGCCGGTCTCTCTGCTCGGTAGCAGGAGTGCAGTGAGACAGCTGCTGGATGACATTACTGACAGCGAGACTGCTGCGACCTGGAGACAGGTCCTCCTCCTCCACCTGCAGCCAGCCCAGAGAACGCACCGCAAAACACTGAGAGACAGACAGGTGGAGAGAGAGGGAGACACAAACAGAGAGAGACAGGTTCAGCGCCCTGAACTACGAAGCAGGATTTGTGGTCATCAGGTTAACTTCAGGTTTAATTCAGAGTTTTCTGTCTACGAAGCTCGTTCCCTTGTTATCAGGTAAATCACCACGGTAACTAATGATGAGCAGCTGACCTGCTCCAGGTGAAGTTGGAGATAAGAGATCAAACAGTCTAAAGCTCCGCCCACTGACCGATCCCTTCCTTTGGACCATGACATCATGTTCTTAGAGGATCCGTGGAGCTGGTGTGGACTGAGTCTCTGAGGAGGACCAGGGTCTTCAGAGACCCACAAGATCCTTTGAGCTCCTCTGATGAGCTTCTGAAAGATCTAGATTCTCCTCAGAGGATCCGAACAGAACCAACCTGACCCGTAGGAGCAAAGTGCTCACAGTACCACAGCCTGCAGCTACTTCACCTGTTCACTTTTACACATTAAAGTCTTTTCTCTAGTTTCTATTGTTCTTTATGGTTTTATACTTATGTTCATTTAGTTTCTGACTTTCAAACCTCATTGTACATGTGTGTACTGATATCAATATACAGTAGAAACAGTCACAGTCACAGTGCTGTACCTGTTGTATTGTAAAGATATGAAAATCTACTTCCTTCTTTACAGTTTATTTGTGTGTTTTATTTCCTGCAGCTGAGCTTAAGGCCACCGGGGTTTCACCTGAAAGACTCAAACTGTCAGACACACAGTGAGAAAACGTGTAAATGACATGTGATGGAAATAACATCAAATGTCACACTGACATTTAAATTCTAAATAACTGATTGAATAGATTTATTTAATTATGTTGTGGTGATACCTTGGAATCAGGGTCGTGGTTGGTCAGATAATCTTCATGTCGCCATGACGACCTGAAAGAAAAAGATGTCTCATCATATAAAGGTTTTGTGTGTGTGTGTGTGTGTGTGTGTGTGTGTGTGTGTGTGTGTGTGTGTGTGTGTGTGTGTGTGTGTGGTGTGTGTGTGTGTGTGTGTGTGTGTGTGTGTGTGGTGTGTGTGTGTGTGTGGTGTGTGTGTGTGTGTGTGTGTGTGGTGTGGTGTGTGTGTGTGGTGTGGTGTGTGTGTGTGGTGTGGTGTGTGTGGTGTGTGGTGTGTGTGTGTGTTACCTGTCCTCAGGTGCTCTCTGTCCTCCAGCTTCCTCCTGCTGATACAAACACCACAGAAGAGGACATGAGCTAACCTGAGCTAGCTAAGCTAACACAGGGGGGGGGGGGTTCTAACATGTTCTAACCTGTACGTCAAGAGGCTGGGGCATTCCAGTGAGGCTGGGGTGTTGCCACTGGGTGGCGCCGGTGGGAACGTGCCAGTAGTAGGTTCCTGTGGAGTCTTTGATGGTTCTCCAGCCAGAGGGAAGGTCCGGGTCCAGCAGCAGGTTCTGGTCGGTCCAGATGTTGTCTGCAGAGACACAGATCCAGAACCTCACTGTGATGACTTCAAAATAAAAGCAGCTGAACTGACTGTGATCACTTCCTGTTTGCAGTGAACTCAGTGATCCAGAAAATCTGTGACTGGATCGCTGTGATCCTGAAGGAAAGATTCTACATGAAGTGTGTTCAGGTCGGAGTCAGGACTCGAGTGTGAGGAGAACCCCTGCACAACCAGAACCAATCAGCCTGGACCATGTGATGAAGATCATCTGCCTGTCAGACACACTTCAGGGCATAAAAAACACAGCTTTCTCTAACATACGTGTTACTAACGTGTTACTAAACGTGTTGACTGGAAGCTGGTTTGAATCCTCAGTGTTGTTTCATGTTTCCCCTGAGGAGGGAACGAGTGCTGAGACGAGGAGAGAGAAGAAAACACAGAGGATGTGAATAATTGATGAAGCGTCAAAGACAAAACGCTGAATCAGCTGATTGGCAGCAGTGATATGACCGGAGACTGGGGGGGAGGTCGCATCATCTATTCAGACACTAAGAAGCTAAACATGGATGTTAATAAAGCACTGACGCATGTTCACGTTAAACCTCGTCACAGCTTCTCGTCTCTGAAGGTCACGACCTTTTCCTCCCGCAGTTCTTCACTCTCACACGTTCTGGAAACAGAACCTATCAGCTGGACCAACGTCCGGGCATCAAATCATAACATGCTGCTTCATTTCCCAGCATTTTGCACAGTGTTGTCTTAGTGAGGTCCAGTTTAATAATTATAATATTAATAATAACTTTATTTCTATAGCACTTATCTAAACCAGGTTACAAAGTGCTTCACACAAAAGTCCATTGTAAAAAGAAAGAATCGATTGTAATAAAAGATATTCTGTTCAGTCCAATTTAAGATCATGACATAATAAGGTCGAGACCTCAAGTTTGAAGAGAGTTCCCCATGAGCAGGCACTTTGTGTGACCTATCACGGGTCAGACAGATACTGAGCTCCGCCCCTCCTTAGTTACAGTTGCTAACCTGTGAAAACAGGAAGTTATTGTGAACACAGACTTTCAGGACAAGGAGTTACTGACGTGTGTTTGTAGAAAGTTGGAGGTGGTGGTTTGTAGCCGGTTAGCTAACTCTCATGCTAGTTTTCTTCTTCTGACGTTTTCTGCAGCATCACATTGTTACGACAGCGTTTCTTTACAACAAGTAAACATCAGAACCTGAGGTCTTACCATCATAGTTCACTATGATAATGGCCAACATGTAATCCTTCCCCATCATGGCTCCGCCCTCCAACCTGTGTGTTCCAATCAGCTGATCGCACACACACACAGGCCCAGATGAGGGTTAAAGTCTCCAGCTGCTCTCTCTCTCTCTCCTTTTTGTCTGTTTGTCTAAGTGTCTCTCGTCCTTCGTTCGTCCGCACCATCAGTCGTCTTCTTCTCCTTTATCTTGTCTCCGTCTCGCTCCCCTCTCATTCGGCCTCTCTCTCCTCTCTCTCTGATGAAGGATGCTGTTGTCCTCCTCTCCCTCCCTCCCTCTCTCCCACTCCTGCTGATGTCATCACCCCTCCCTCTCTGACTCGTTCGCCCTGCACTGTAAAAACATTATATTCAAAAATGTTTTCACACAAAGACTCAGAGTTTCTACAATAAATGTTAATGTCAGCCCCCCCCCCCCCCCAGCTGTGACAGTAAAAGGTGCGTTCAACTTGATGCAGCTCTGTGCAGCACTGACTTAACACAATGCATGATGGTCCTGACGCAATGCATGATGGTCCTGACGCAATGCATGATGGTCCTGACGCAATGCATGATGGTCCTGACGCAATGCATGATGGTTAGAATTTTTGTACGACTTCATCCTGCGCTGCAACATGTCACCAGGTCATGTGACCTTAAAACATAGCATGTGTGCTCTAGCTGAAGTCAGACAGATGTTCTCCTGCTACAGTCAGACAGATGTTCTCCTGCTGCAGTCAAACAGATGTTCTCTAGCTGCAGTCAGACAGATGTTCTACTGCTACAGTCAAACAGATGTTCTCTAGCTGCAGTCAGACAGATGTTCTCCTGCTACAGTCAGACAGATGTTCTACTGCTACAGTCAAACAGATGTTCTCCTGCTGCAGTCAGACAGATGTTCTACTGCTACAGTCAGACAGATGTTCTCTAGCTGCAGTCAGACAGATGTTCTCCTGCTACAGTCAGACAGATGTTCTCCTGCTGCAGTCAAACAGATGTTCTCTAGCTGCAGTCAGACAGATGTTCTACTGCTACAGCCAGACAGATGTTCTCTAGCTGCAGTCAGACAGATGTTCTCCTGCTACAGTCAGACAGATGTTCTCCAGCTGCAGTGAGACAGATGTTCTCCTGCTACAGGCAGACAGATGTTCTCCTGCTGCAGTCAAACAGATGTTCTCTAGCTGCAGTCAGACAGATGTTCTCCTGCTACAGTCAGACAGATGTTCTCTAGCTGCAGTCAGACAGATGTTCTCCTGCTACAGTCAAACAGATGTTCTCTAGCTGCAGTCAGACAGATGTTCTCTAGCTACAGTCAGACAGATGTTCTCCTGCTACAGTCAGACAGATGTTCTACTGCTACAGTCAGACAGATGTTCTCTAGCTGCAGTCAGACAGATGTTCTCCTGCTACAGTCAGACAGATGTTCTCTAGCTGCAGTCAGACAGATGTTCTACTGCTACAGTCAGACAGATGTTCTCCTGCTACAGTCAGACAGATGTTCTACTGCTACAGTCAGACAGATGTTCTCCAGCTGCAGTCAGACAGATGTTCTACTGCTACAGTCAAACAGATGTTCTCTAGCTGCAGTCAGACAGATGTTCTCCAGCTGCAGTCAGACAGATGTTCTACTGCTACAGTCAGACAGATGTTCTCTAGCTGCAGTCAGACAGATGTTCTACTGCTACAGTCAAACAGATGTTCTCTAGCTGCAGTCAGACAGATGTTCTACTGCTACAGTCAGACAGATGTTCTCCTGCTACAGTCAGACAGATGTTCTCTGCTACAGTCAGACAGATGTTCTACTGCTACAGTCAAACAGATGTTCTCTAGCTGCAGTCAGACAGATGTTCTACTGCTACAGTCAGACAGATGTTCTCTAGCTGCAGTCAGACAGATGTTCTCCTGCTACAGTCAGACAGATGTTCTACTGCTACAGTCAGACAGATGTTCTCCTGCTACAGCCAGACAGATGTTCTCCTGCTACAGTCAGACAGATGTTCTACTGCTACAGCCAGACAGATGTTCTCCTGCTACAGTCAGACAGATGTTCTCCTGCTACAGTCAGACAGATGTTCTCCAGCTGCAGTCAGACAGATGTTCTACTGCTACAGTCTCTTTCTTTGCTTGTTTTGTGGACCAGTCTTTATATGTTGGTGCAAAACCTGCAGCTTATTCTCATCATGGCTCAGCCCCCCTCAAAGTCTCATCCTAGAACCGCCCCTGCTCTGACTCCACCACATGACGTCAGCAGAACACAGTCGGCAACGTGTCGCGGAAAACATGACAGGAAGTCAGACCAGTTCTCCTGCAAAATAAAAGCCTAGTATTTACTTTAATGAGGATTGTGTACAAAAACACGCACCCTAAAATACTATATATTATTTATTTAAGTTTCACTTCTGCTGCTTTTTCACACGTACTTTTATATTTAAACTGTTACTTAAAACAATGTTTAATACTGTATTGGAAGTCTAATGTGTGCTTGGTAATATAAACATGTTTATGTGTATTTTACATAACTTGATATATTCATTTTTATATTTTAAAAATCACAATTACACAAGTATATCAAATTATATAAAATATACATAATTATCTTCAAATTCTACCAGATTATGTTTTAAATTCCTCTCCTCTCCCCTGCATCTCTTTTGCTTTTCGTCATAGCATAACAGTTTTATTATTATTATTCAGCCAGTTTACAATTCAGTTATTGGGGGGGACAATTTGACGACATTCATGTCCCCTCAATGACTATAATGTCTACTGCACTGCGTTTTATATATATATATATATATATACAGAATATCATGTATATATACGACAAAATAAAAACGTTTCTTTTATTTTGAAATTAGAGCGGAAGTGAATCTGGTGTCGCAGAAGGTCAACAGGACACTTCTCTGTTCGCTCGACGTCTTTTCGTGTTTGTTAAAATATTAATTTAAACGCGAAGTTTCATTAAAGCCTAAACGTTGTTTTAACGTTAGCCGCTAGCTTCGCGTCCCCGGCGGAAGAAGAAGCTGGAATCCAACATGGAGGACATGTACGTGAAAGCAGGTGAGCTGCTGCGGTCCGTGACGCTAACGACTGAAGTTACTGTCGGTGATAAAGTTGATGAGTTGATGAAGTTGTGAATGACTCGTTGAAGGTGACGCGGAGCTTCCAGCTCGATGCTAACGGCGCTTTGAGTTTTACAGTGTGAATAACTTCCGGTACTTTGGACCAGTGCAGTGTCGGTGGACCTTCGGGATTCGAACAATTCATCAAACCTGTAGAAATGTCGTGTTTCGAATCCGAGTCAAGGAGTTTCTATAGAACAGCAGCAGATGTTCGGCTCGTGTGGGTTAGAGGTTAGGGTTATGGTTATGGGTTATGGTTATGGGTTATGGTTATGGGTTAGGGGTTAGAGGGTCAGAAACTGAACTCGAGGATCTGAGCTCGTTCGGAGAAACAGCAGCAGATGTTCGGCTCGTGTAGGTTATGGTTATGGGTTATGGGTTATGGTTATGGGTTATGGGTTAGAGGGTCAGAACCTGAACTCGAGGATCTGAGCTCGTTCGGTTAACATCTAGAAATGACCTGTAGGCTTCCACGTGGCTCTTTGCGCCACCTAGTGTTGCAAACTGTCTTGGCACACGAGCTTCAGCCTCTTATAGTTTGAATGAAATGAAGGTTTATTAGTTCTCATTATTTATTATTGATATTATGCATTAGTTCTTTATTATGTATTCGCTCCTGTCCGGTTGTTTTCTTCCTCCATGTTTAGTGGACACATCAGGACATAAACATGTGTAAATGGACATGTTTGTTTCATCATGTAAACACGTGGTGTCATGTTTGACTGAGCTGAAAGTGTCATTGATTGATTGACAGATTGAATCTGTCTGTGTTGCCAAGGTAACCAGGAGCGGGGCTGGAACGACCCCCCTCAGTTCTCCTATGGCCTTCAGACGGCCCGCGGACCCCCGAGGAACCTCCTGAACAAGAGAGCAGCTCCTCCTGCGTCAGGTAAGAAACACTGTGTGTGTGTGTGTGTGTGTGTGTGTGTGTGTGTGTGTGTGTGTGTGTGTGTGTGTGTGTGTGTGTGTGTGTGTGTGTGTGTGTGTGTGTGTGTCCCCTCCCTCAGACACACACAGTGAGATCACAGCTCGTTCACGTGAAGCAGCCGCTCAGTGACTCTGTAGAAGTGAAACACAGAGTTCCTCTGGTCTCAGCTGCTCTGGTCTCAGCTGCTCTGGGATCAGCTGCTTCAGGAGCAGCAGCAGCAGCTGGTTTGGACCGAGCTGGACTTCCTGTGTCCTCCTCCACTCGGCTCTCACTGGAACTAATACACACTCATCACTGGTTCTCAGGACCTGATCAGCACAGGAAGTCACTGAGTGTTGGTTTGATTCCACAGTTTAAGAGACTGAATTCAAACATCATGAAATGACTCGTCAACATGTTCAGTCCAACACGAGACGCTCGGTCAGGACTCGGAGTTAGAATGAGCAACACGATCCGACTCATCGACTCAGAACCAAACACACGACTGGACGTCTGTCACCTGAATCCTCCCAATGAAACATGAACTGGGAACCTGAACCAGTTCAATTTTTAAACCGTGAACTTATTTGAATATAAAAAAAAAAAAAAGAACTGTGAACTCGTTCATTATAAATGTGAACTGGCACAACACTGAGTATAACTTTATATAAAACTTTATAAGCTGTGTTATCAAATATGTTTTGCGGCTCCAGACACATTTTATTTTGTGGAAAAGGGGAAAAAGTGGATCTTTTGATAGTAAAGTTTTCCGACTCCTGTGTTAGACTCTCCCAAAAGTTTCAGTACAACATGAATCCCATTCTTATCACGTGTTCAGTAATCACTTCCTCACATGTTTACTGAAGAGACAAATAACTGTCTTTCATGCTTCCAACATCCTGTCTCTGATTGGTCCCCAGGTGCAGGAGCTCCACCCCCTATGTACTCCTCGGCCAACCATCTGGCTCCAACTCAGTGTGGCATAGCCCCGCCCCCTCTGCACAAAGGTAAGGGCTGCAGTCGTCATGGCAGCAGAACGTCATTTCATGCTTTTTTATTGTGATGCGTCTCTGAACTCATTCCAGCTGGTCCTCCACCTGGCTGCGTGGCATCGCCCCTTCCTCCGTCAGGACCAATGATAAGCCAGAAAGAGGCTGGCACTAGCCAATCAGAGAGTGTGCCTGATGTGGAAGCAGTGGTGCTGGTGTTGAAGCGAGCGCTGGCCGCCTGCAGACAGACTATCGGAGTGAGTTCAACCCCAATCACGCTTCCACATACTTCCTGTTGTCTTCACAATAAAAGCCTTTTAAATATAAATGTCACAGGAGAACAGCTGGTGCTTCACAGTATTTTCTCTCTGCGTCACCTCGGCCCCCCACGGACTCTCTTTGCCTTATCTCGGCTCACAGGCCACCATCTTGCTTCCACAGACATCATGGATCCTACAGAGGATCTCATCACTTATGTACATGGTTGGGTTCAGTCACAACAACTCGTAAAGATCCTTATGATGGACAGGAACCGACCAGTAAATGTCTGGTGGTTGATGGTTGTAAATTCTCTAACTGTAACTAGAACTAACTGTACCTGCAACTATAACTGTAACCATCGCTGCAACTAGAACTAGAACTAACATAACTATCACTAACTGTATCTATAACTAACTAACTATAACTAACTGTAACTGTAGCTATAACTAACATAACTATAATGAACAGTAACTTAACTGTAACTATACCTGTAATTTAACTAACTGTAACTTTAACAGTAGCTTTACTGTAACTAAACTATAACTAACAGTAACTGTCACTTAATTATAGCTGTAACTATAAAACTATTTAACTGTAACTATAACTTTAAATAAATCTAACTATACATGTAACTTAACTTACTGTCGCTGTAACTATAAGCTTTAACTTTCATTTGAACTATAACTATCTGTAACTATACTAGTATAACTGTAACTATAACTGACTGTACCAATAACTAACTGTAACTGTAATTATAACAACTGTAACTGGGATTGTAACTACAATTAACTATAAGAGCAACTATAACTTTAATTATATCTATATCTTACTGTCACTGTAACTAACTGTAACTAGCACTATAACCGTAAAAGTAACTAACAGTAACTATAACTGCAACTATAATTACAACTTACAGGAACTATAACTAACTAACTAAGTGTAACTATAACAGTGACTGTAACTGTAACAGTAACTAAGTGTCTCTTTACCAGGCACAGTAACTGCAACTATACCTTAAACTTACTGTAAATACAAGTACAACTTACAGTTACTATAAATATAACTAACTATAACTGTAACATTGACTGTAATAGTAACTGTCTCTTTTCCAGGGATTGTAACTATAACAGTTTGTTCTGGTTCTGCTTTCGAACCAGTTTCCAGCCTGAGAACCGGTTTGAGATCAGGCTGTAAATCCCATCTCCTCCTGTGTGACCTTTGACCTGCAGGATCAGGTGTGTAATGATGTGGAAAAGAGGCTCCGCCTTCTGGAGGATGGCTGGAGATCAGGTCAGCTGAGTCTTCCTGTCAAGAGACGCATGGACGCCCTGTCTCAAGGTAACTGTCTCACCTCACCTCAGTGTGTCCGCACCTGTCTCTATCCACCTGCCTGAACACTCACCTGTCTGTCTCTCAGAGTTGCAGTCGGGTCACTGGGACGCAGCTGATGAGATCCATCGCTCTCTGATGGTCGATCATGTGACTGAGGTCATTCAGTGGATGGTCGGCGTTAAACGACTTATCGCTGAGACGCGAAATCTGAGTCCAGAACTCCTCCAACTTCTTCATAACCCTGCAGAACCAGCCCAGGATCCTGTCTCTCAGTCCTGACTCAGCAGCAGGTTTCCTTTGACCCTTTTAACCATCTCAGGACCTGGTGGCAACAATCCTCACATTCACACTTCAGGTTCAAAGCTCAACCCGTAGGGAAGGAGGAGGTTCAGCAGTTTGCTCAAGGACACTTAAACGAGGATGGATGTATTGTTCAAAATGAAACCCTTCTGTTCTGGACTCTGCAATTTGGACCATGAACATCTGGATTCTGGATTTTAGACTATTATTGGTGTCTGGACCACAGACTGCTAATAAAAACAGATGTAGACTCCAGGTCCAGAGAGTGAAGCTGATGCTGATGTGTCTGAAACCTGTCTTCTGTGTACTGACCAGCAGGGGGCGACTCCTCTGGTGGTTTCTATAGAATCTATAGAAAGTGACTTCTCTCTTTATAACGTCAGTAACATTCAGGAGTTTGTCTCAGTCTCTAGTTTCAAGTCTTCTTCAAACAGCTGATGTTCATTTAGTGAGTTATGATAATTTAGAGTCAAACAGACCATAAAGCACCGGATGTGTTGGGGGGGGTACCACAGTGTGATTGACAGCTAGTACTGTCCAATGGGTGCAGGTGTAGGGTGTAGGGTGTGCAGTGTCCTCCAGCTTTCAGTCAGGCTCCACCCCCCACTCCTCCAAATATGGTTACTTCTAAGGGTGCTCCGATTGAACGGCTAGCGATCGGTATCGGCCGATATTCCTTCTAATAATTGTGGTGGCAATTTCTGTTTAATAATACACAATTACACATAATCGTACACTATCATGCATTGTCATACGTGGTCATACATTGTTTCTCGGTAAGTTCAATTCTAACACCTGCAGGTGGACTCACCCCACACAGCCACCTAGTGTAGCATGTATAGAATGAGCACAGAACAATAGGAGAGTCAGATCTTTATACATTACAAGCCCCTCCCTGGGAGGAAGAAGATTTCCTCATCTTCTTCACTGTTTGTGGAAGGTCGGCAGACATCCTGTCCCCCTTCTCTGTGCGAACCCCCTGGTGTGACCTAGAGGTGTGACTTCTGGTGGGAGACAATCTGTCTCCGAAATCTCCTATCTTCGTTTACAACACAAAAGACCCCAGTCCTGTATACTATGCAGAGATCCCCTCACGCCTCTACTTCTAGACACGCTAAGTAACCCCTGTGGTGACCATTTGGCCTTTGGTGAGCCACAACCTTCCTTCTGCTACTCTTGTAGTTGAGTTACACCATAAGACACATTTGTTCATACATTCTTCTACATAGATGTCTCTTTCGTCTATATTATAACACAAATGTTAAAACTGCCAATACATTAGTTTTATCAGCGATCTCTCTAAACGCGGATCAGAGGACGATCAGATGAGACAAAACCAACAGATCATTCTCAACAGAGATGAGAAGGAACTTAAGACTGGATTTAGACTCTGGATTTTAGACCCTGGACTTTAGACTCTGGACTTTAGACTCTTGACTTTAGACTCTTGACTTTAGACTCTGGACTTTAGACTCTGGACTTTAGACTCTTGACTTTAGACTTTAGACTCTGGACTTTCCGTAAGCCGAGATCTACACCCTGATATCTCCCAAGATCCCACTTAGGAGAGTCATATTTATACGTGTTTTGCAATTTCTGTAAAAGGCTGAATGTAACACAAAGAAAGGCAGTTGTGCAACTTTATCTGTTCAGTTCAACAACATGTTCTGCAGAGGAGCTGCTGCTGCAGCACAATGTGTTCAATGGCCTTTGATTTGAATATGGTCATAAATATGACTCTTTGTATGAAAGAAGTCCCTTGTACTCAAATTAATACCAGTACTATAGAGTATGAAGCTGTGCATCTTCCGCTCCTGCAAATATTTCACAATAAAAAAAACTTTTTAAACAAAAGAATGGATTCCGTCAACAGAAACGCTCGAGTGCTTTTGTTTTGAAACACATACAGAAAGTGGTTTTGACATTTTAAAATGCATGTTTGTGGCATAATTTCAAAAGATAAATATTAAAGCTCAGTTGAAAGTTCATTCTCTCTTTTAATCTTCTGTAAAACACAACGTTTATCTTTCTATGACACAAACGTATTTACAACACTTCCCGAACCCGTTTCAAAGTAAAAGCACACAGCGTTTCACTTTCTGAATCATTCATTTGATCTCACGGGGCTTTGATTGTTATCGACAGCCCGGGAGGTGCGGGTCTACAGACCGGGAGGTGCGGGTCTTCAGACCGGGAGGTGCGGGTCTTCAGACCGGGAGCAGCGGGTCTTCAGACCGTAGAGTCCTGGTGTTTAGTTTACTACATGAAGCGACTTGTTTCAAAGGAAATAAACCAGGAGATAAACCAGCAGCTCCGCTGCCGGTACCCGACACGCTGCCGTGTGAACAACAGACAACTGACACACAGACAACCGACACACAGACAACCGACACACAGCTGATCTGCGGCGCGACGCAGCCAGTGAGTCCAGAGAGTTCGGAGATCGACAGTGAAGACTGCGAGATCGACCGGTAGATCGCGATCGATGGGTTGGCGACCACTGATCTAAGCCTATAGTCACCATGTTCTGCTCCTTGTTTCCTCACTTCCTGTTATATAAAGCTGTTTCCTGTGTGAGCTGCATCCAGCTGCTATTCTTTGATCACTTCCTTATTGTTTCTCTGATTTACTGAGTGAAATGTCCATGACTTCTTCATGATTCAGTTCTTAGATAATAAATCCACCTTCATTGCTCTGTATTCCTCTGTGTGCTGGTATCCACATAAACATCACAATATTCTCAAATAGCTCATTAAATCTTATTGTGGCTGAAAATGACTAACGACATTAATGCTGAACATGAATCTGTTCCCAGAACAACGTCCTGGTTTCACTGGGACGCTGCTGCTCTCGTTAGCATCTCCACCGTGTGAACTGATCTGATCCTGTTCACTGAAACCTTTAAGTCTGGTTTAATGAAACCAGAACCTGTTCTTCCTGTGATAGGATCTTTGCATCATCTGTATAAACTGGAACAAATGTTTGATATGATGTTTGAAATCAATCTTCCACCAAAACTGCATTATTTCCACAATCTGCATCCGTTTTGCAGAAAGTAGAAATCAGTCGACACTGAGGGGAACAGCCAAGCAGGACTTAGTGACAACGGTACAGTAGAGATATAACTTTTCTGACTTCATGACGTCTTTGGCGTCTTTTATATTTTTAGACTGCTCATGTTAAACCCTCCCCCTCTGCCCCTTCGCTCTCCCTCCCCCTCCCCACTCGAACAAATATCTCGTATGAACCGTCCAGTCAGGCTCAGCAGGGAAGAGGAGGCCTATCCACTGGATGGCGGTGGTGCACCTTGGTGTTGGTTGCCGCCTGCCAATAAACCAAACAAAGAAGAAGAAGACTGTTCTTTAGAATCTGGACTGGACTTCACATTAACGACTGAGCACCATAACAAAATATAGATTCCGACTTTCATACATGTTGTCTTGTCTGAATTTTGACTACACCTTGGATAAAAATAACAAAATAAAAAAACACTATTTATTACCAATTACAAGTAGCACTTTGTAGTTTGTCTTTCTTGAAGACAATTGAATTCTTGTTCTGGTTTGTTCCTCATGGTTGATGCTTTGGATAAAAGCTTCAGCTCAATGAAATCTAATGTAATGAATTTAAATTTCCTGTTATTGGACCTCGAGACACTGAGCCACGTTTCCACCAATCACATCAGAGCGTCGGTGATTCGTGAATTGATTTAGATGTATTAGGAACAAATTTGGTTTAATCGTTTCAATTACGTTGCTTATGTTGTAGCTGAACACCCCCCCCCCCCCCCCCCCCCTCCAAACATGAAGAGAACCTGTGGCAGCTTCAGTTGTCATAAAAACTGAAAAGGTTTAATTTGTCCAGTCTGGGCTACTGTAAAAATCATGGCTGCCTACGTAGAGAGGACCCGCTCCTGATGTACATACAGAGTATTTAAATATAAGATATTTAAATATAAAGTATTTGTATATATATAGTATTTAAATATAAAGGCCCATTCTATTGATAAGAAATCAATTCGTACAATTTAGATCAGTGGTCGCCAACCCATCGATCGCGATCTACCGGTCGATCTCCGAACTCTCTGGACTCACTGGCTGCGTCGCGCCGCAGATCAGCTGTGTGTCGGTTGTCTGTGTGTCGGTTGTCTGTGTGTCAGTTGTCTGTGTGTCAGTTGTCTGTTGTTCACACGGCAGAGTGTCGGGTACCGGCGGCGGAGCTGCTGGTTTATCTCCTGGTTGATTTCCTTTGAAACAAGTCGCTTCATGTAGTAAACTAAACACCAGGACTCTACGGGCTGAAGACGAGCACCTCCCGGTCTGAAGACCCGCACCTCCCGGGCTGTCGATAACAATCAAAGCCCCGTGAGATCAAATGAATGATTCAGAAAGTGAAACGCTGTGTGCTTTTACTTTGAAACGGGTTTGGGAAGTGTTGTAAATACGTTTGTGTCATAGAAAGATAAACGTTGTGTTTTACAGAAGATTAAAAGAGAGAATGAACTTTCACCTGAGCTTTAATATTTATCTTTTGAAATTATGCCACAAACACAGCACTCGAGCGTTTCTGTTGACGGAATCCATTCTTTTGTTTTAAACGTTTTTTTTATTGTGAAATATTTGCAGGAGCGGAAGATGCACATCTTCATACTCTATAGTACTGGTATTAATTTGAGTACAAGGGACTTCTTTCATACAAAGAGTCATATTTATGACCATATTCAAATCAAAGGCCATTGAACTCATTGTGCTGCAGCAGCAGCTCCTCTGCAGAACATGTTGAACTGAACAGATAAAGTTGCACAACTGCCTTTCTTTGTGTTACATTCAGCCTATGACCTCCTCAGTGGGATCTTGGGAGAGATCAGGGTGGAGATCTCGGCTTACGGAATGAAAAAGTGATCCTGGGCTCGAAAAGGTTGGTGACCACTGGTTTAGATGAAACAAGGAAAACATCACTAGGATTTTTTTATATTTAATTTCTGCCAATTGATCCCTTTCAATTAAATCTTACGGTGTGAAGGAGGGTTCATGAGCAATACTGCAGTCAGCCACCAGGGGGTGATCCAGATGCTTTGGCTTCACTTTTGTAGAGCTATCATGTCGTCCATCTTGTCTTCGACACTCCAGCACACCTCCTATGATTGGTCACATGTTTGTGACGTAATCTGCATCTGATTTTCTTTCAAACGTTCTCTGATGAAAAAGTTTTATATGACGAGGTGAAATCAGTTCGTCTTCGCTTTGAGACCAGCTGTTAGCTGCTAGCTTTGTAGATTAGCTGCTAGCTTCGTAGACTAGCTGCTAGTTTTGTAGATTAGCTGCTAGCTTTGTAGACTAGCTGCTAGCTTTGTAGATTAGCTGCTAGCTTCGTAGACTAGCTGCTAGTTTTGTAGATTAGCTGCTAGCTTTGTAGACTAGCGCGTAGCTTTGTAGATTAGCTGCTAGCTTCGTAGACTAGCTGCTAGCTTTGTAGACTAGCTGCTAGCTTTGTAGATTGCTTCAGTTTTTGTAGACTATCAGCGCATCTGCTTGTAACTAGCCCCCCTATTGCTAGCTTTGTAGTATTGCTCTGATTTCTTTGAACAGCTTCTAGCTTTGTATATAGGCTGCTCAGCTTTCGTTGACAGATCTAGTTTTGTAGATTAGCTGCTAGCTTTGTAGACTAGCTGCTAGCTTTGTAGACTAGCTGCTAGCTTTGTAGATTAGCTGCTAGTTTTGTAGACTAGCTGCTAGCTTTGTAGACTAGCTGCTAGCTTTGTAGACTAGCTGCTAGCTTTGTAGACTAGCTGCTAGCTTTGTAGATTAGCTGCTAGCTTTGTAGACTAGCTGCTAGCTTTGTAGATTAGCTGCTAGTTTGTAGACTAGCTGCTAGCTTTGTAGACTAGCTGCTAGCTTTGTAGACTAGCTGCTAGCTTTGTAGACTAGCTGCTAGCTTTGTAGACTAGCTGCTAGCTTTGTAGATTAGCTGCTAGTTTTGTAGATTAGCTGCTAGCTTTGTAGTAGCTGCTGCTAGTTTTGTAGACTAGCTGCTATCTTTGTAGACTAGCTGCTATCTTTGTAGACTAGCTGCTAGCTTTGTAGACTAGCTGCTAGCTTTGTAGACTAGCTGCTATCAGCAAAGGACAGTCTGAGGAAAGAGATTTTTGGAGCATGAAAACATTTTAGTCAGTCATTGAAATCATCAACATGAATATGAACAGAAAGTTGTTTCATACTGTGTCTGTAATGTAGCCTGCAGCCTGTAGGAGGCGCTAAAAGCCCGTTTGATTCTCTGACAGACCAGTGAGGGTTAGGTCCAGTGAGGTCTTCATCTCAGCTCCTGGAGGTTTGGACAGTTTTTCAGATGTTTGCAGCTCCAGCAGAGCTCAGTACGAACCCTGCTGACCAATCAGCTCCTCCTCCTCCTCTCCAGGGACGAAGAGGAGGAGGGAGGAGGTGGAGGAGGGAGAGGCTTGAAAAGTGGAAGCCAAGCAGAAAAGATGAGTGACAGAAAGAAAGAGAGAAGCTTGTTCCCACAGAGACAAACTAACCTTAAAATAGACCCAGAGAAAGAGAAGAGAGGAGGAGAGCTCCGGCCTCCGGTCACAAACTGAAAGTCTTTATTCATCGTCTCAGAATCAATATCAAAACAGCAAAAACATTTCAAACAATGATCAACATGACAGCTTACAAATGATCTGGATCGCCCCCTGGTGTATGGCTGCAGTATAAGTCATAACGCCCTCTTCCTCCATGTTAGCAGATGGGACATGGAACAAAAAAATGTAATAAATGTTTGTCAAAGATGGTTTGTGTGATTTCAGGTATTTCTTATCTCACTGATGTTTCTGATCAGGGCTGTCTTTGATCTTGATTTAGTTGCCACCTGCTAATGCACCAAGTAGTTGTGTTAGTAGATACATATTATTAGCAGTATCAGTAAAAGACTATTAGTTAGAGTTTCATGAGTAATAGTATGTGTAGTATCATTACTAGCATATACGCAGTATATTATCAGTAGTACTGCAATTTTTGTTCCTGAATACTCCTCCAGAGCTGGCGGTGTTTGCAGTCTTACTTTCCAGCACAGACAGAAAGGATGCAATTACCATGACGACCGTGTGTGTGTGTGTGTGTGTGTGTGTGTGTGTGTGTGTGTGTGTGTGTGTGTGTGTGGGTGGGTGGATCCTGGCCTGTGATTGGCTAACGGGGGAGTGGGCGGGCAGGTTGAGCATCTGAAAGCGTCACTCAGTCTCTCTCAGATCAGGACAGAGACACACTGCTCTCCTCTTCTCTCCATCATCCCTCCATCTTCCTCCTCCTCCATCCAGAACTCTCTCTCTCTCCATCTTGTGTCCTCTCTCCTCCACCCTGCAGACAGGTCGAACTCTTCATCAGCACCATCATCATCCTCCGAGGAACAGGGAGCCCTCTGACCCTAGCCCCGCCGGGTCACCATGGCAACGGTCATCTGCACTCGTTTCACCGAAGAGTTTCAGCTGTACGAGGAGCTGGGCAAGTGAGTGTCATCATCATCTTCATCTTCATCATCACTTAACTTTTCACAGGTTTTTACATTTAGATATTTTCTAACGTATTGATATTTCCTGTGTAATTATATTCATACAGATGTGTGGCTCATGGTGTGGACTAACTAGGTTATTTTACACAATCCATATTATTTCTATTACAAATGTTTTCGTTGTTAGTTATAAAATAACACATTGATAATCATTTGTAGTGATTTTAATTAATTCAGTTGAAAAGATATCGTTACTTTTCTATGGGATTGATCACATTTGACTCCAAATAAATATATATATTGATTATTGACTGTGTTGAAGACAGAGAGAGAGAGAGAGAGAGAGAGAGACACAGAGAGAGAGAGAGAGAGAAGAGAGAGAGAGACAGAGAGACAAGAGAAGAGAGAGAGAGAGAGAGAGAGAGAGAGAAGACAGAGAGACAGAGAGAGAGAGATTGAGACCCTTTTGACCTCCATCCTACTCACCACCCCCCACCACACACCACACACACCACACACACACACACACCACACACACACACACACACACACACACACACACACACACTATGCCAGGTCTCTTACATAATGTGATGGTGGGAGGAAGAGCAGCTTTCATAAGAAACACACTCAGGAGCTTTTCTCAGTCACAGCTCCACAGAGCAGGAAACATGATTAATATGATCATAATAAGTATTATTATTGTTGTTGTTATTATTGAAAATTAAGCAAATTATCATTATTATTATAGCGATAATAATAATAATAAATATAATAACAATAACGATAATAATAAGTTGTATTATTATTGTTATTATTATTATTTATAATAATAATAATATTATAATGATAATTAGCTGTTCAGTATTAACATTAGTGGTGTTAGCATTAGCGGTGTTAGCATTAGCGGTAACTGTACCAGTAGCATCTTCAGTGTTGTCATCCTGCTGTTTCCAGGGGAGCGTTCTCGGTGGTGCGGCGCTGTGTGAAGGTGTTGTCCGGTCAGGAGTACGCCGCCAAGATCATCAACACCAAGAAACTGTCTGCCAGAGGTGAGCAAATAGGGGGGTCAGGGGAGTGACAGGTGATTGACAGGTGATTGACAGGTAAAATGTCCTAATGGAACAGTTAATGTGATTTTTGAAAACTCACACACACACACACACACACACACACACACACACACACACACACAGACATTGATTTTTTCTCTATTTACGTGTATTTTTGTTCTAGATCAAAATTCTGGTTTGGAGATTTCCTTTGGTTGCTTAGCAACACCCTGGAAAGTTAACAAAGAAGTGTGTGTGTGCGTGTGCGAAAGTGGTTGTGTGTCTTTATGTGTGTTTGTGTGTGTGTGCTTGTGTGTGTGCGCACTTTGAGGAGAAACTTAGTCTTGAATTCTTGAAATGACACTAAAATGAAAGTGATTGGGTGATAACTGAGAAACAGTCAACACTGACAAATTGATCTGGCTGTAACAACAGCTGATCAATAATTGTGTGTTTGTGTTGTAGATCATCAGAAGTTGGACCGTGAAGCTCGGATCTGTCGTTTACTTAAACATCCAAACATTGGTGAGTAAAACTACAACAAATGAGAATACTACTACAAATACTATTACTAGTACTACTACTACTGCTGCTGCTGCAAGTATGCTAATATAACGATGATAGTGATGTTAACCTTTTAGCCTGCATAGCTTCATTAATTTACAGTCTGTGGATGAGAGTAAAGTAAGAGATACTTCACACTTCCTGTTTTCACAATAAAAGCCCAGCAAAAGACTACTTTAAGTGGTATTTGATCTAAACTAAGGTGTTCAAACATCCAATCAATCAGAACGCTGCCACTGAACTGAGCGTCCACAGAGCATCCACAGAGGTGTGAGCATCCAAAGAGCTGTGAGTCCACAGAGCGTCCACAGAGCGTGAGCGTCCACAGAGCTGTGAGCGTCCACAGAGCGTCCACAGAGCGACCACAGAGCTGTGAGCGTCCACAGAGGCGTGAGCATCCACAGAGGTGTGAGAGTCCACAGAGCTGAGTCCACAGAGCTGAGTCCACAGAGCGTCCACAGAGCTGTGAGTGTCCAAAGAGCTGTGAGTCCACAGAGCGACCACAGAGCGACCACAGAGCGACCACAGAGCTGTGAGCGTCCACAGAGCGTCCACAGAGCGACCACAGAGCTGTGAGCGTCCACAGAGCTGTGAGCGTCCACAGAGCGTCTACAGAGCGTCCACAGAGCGACCACAGAGCTGTGAGCGTCCACAGAGCTGTGAGTCCACAGAGCTGTGAGTCCACAGAGCGTCCACAGAGCTGTGAGCATCCAAAGAGCTGTGAGTCCACAGAGCTGTGTCCACAGAGCGTCCACAGAGCGTCCACAGAGCGTCCACAGAGCTGTGAGCGTCCAAAGAGCGTCCACAGAGCGTCCACAGAGCGTCCACAGAGCTGTGAGCGTCCACAGAGCGTCCACAGAGCGTCCACAGAGCTGTGAGCATCCAAAGAGCTGTGAGTCCACAGAGCTGAGTCCACAGAGCGTCCACAGAGCGTCCACAGAGCTGTGAGCGTCCAAAGAGCTGTGAGTCCACAGAGCTGTGTGGGCAGGTGATGCTCCACAGATACTGTCAGCAGTTACATAACTGTGTGTGTGTGTGTGTGTGTGTTGCTAGGCAACAGTGTCCTTAGGTGAAGGCAACAATACCCTCTCTCCTCCTACACACACACACACACGTACCTGTGTTGAAGCACTCAGAAAGAAATAATCAGGAAACTCCCACACAGTGCAGCAGTAAGATTTGATTTGTGTGTGTCTATCTGGTTCAATACCATCATTGTGAGGACATTTAGTCTGTTCCTCACAAATTCAATGGCTCGTTTGAGGGTTAAGACTTGATGTTAGGGTTAGAGAATACATTATGTCAATGAGTGTCCTCACAACTACAGAGAGACATGTATATGTGTGTGTGTTAATCTCCTACACAGTTTCGAATGAATCGACTCTAACTCTACGGCTACAGCTAGCTTAGCACAAAGACTGGCTAGCTTAGCTCCTAGCATATTTGATATTGTTGAATATTACCTGTTGAATAATGAGCACTGTGGCTCAGGAAGTGGAATGGGTTGTCTACTAACCTGAAGATCGGCGGTTGATCCCCGTCTCCCCCATCCTGTGTGCCGACGTCTCCTTGGTCAAGATACTGAACACAAAAATATGATTGATGTGATGAAGTTGATGAATGAATGAACGTGTGGATGATTCATATAAAAACAGAGAATTTATTATGAAAGTTTTTCTGTCTTTCAGTTCGGCTTCATGACAGCATCTCAGAGGAGCTACATCATTACCTCATCTTCGACCTGTGAGTCCTGCTGCTTCTACGCTGTCATACATATGTGATGTCACAGGTGTCATGTCATTATTTCTTATTGTGGTTTGTGACGTCATTTTGTACGTTGTACGTTTTTTTACGATGTGTTACATCTCTTTATGGCATTAGGTTAAAGTCGGCCGAGTTACATTAAGTTATGATAGATTTACATTGTGTCATTTTTCATCTCGTGACTTGACACTTTGTTTCTATCAGTGCATGTTTGTGTTGTGACGTTAGCTTGTTGTTGTTGTGTGGGTCCTGTGTGATGTGACATAAACCTCTGTGTGTGTACATGTTGTGTCATCTCCTCTGATGCAGGGTCACAGGCGGCGAGCTGTTTGAAGACATCGTGGCCAGAGAATATTACAGTGAAGCTGATGCCAGGTAGGAAACAGTCGCTCCATGACACTGTAACATACGTGTGAGCTGATCACACACACACTTCACACATGAACTCTCTCTCTGAACAGCCACTGCATCCAGCAGATTTTGGAGGCGGTGCTACACTGTCACCAGATGGGCGTGGTCCACAGAGACCTAAAGGTCAGGTTTTATATTTACTTCCACCAAGGAGGTCATGTTTTCAGTGTTTGTTTGTGCTTGTTCATGTGATCGCAGTATTATGAAATCTTTTGTTACGCACCTCATCGACCAGATCCTGGTACTTTGCCATCTGAAGGTTTGCACTCAAATAAGTGTTGTTCTAGTCATTTATTTTTTTATTGTCATGCATCAATGTGAGTCTGCTGAACACTCATCACCATATGTTAGCATTGCCAGCATCTCCAATGAAAACCAATGGGAAGAGTTAGCCTGTTAGCCTCTGTTCTGCGTTTCCAGCCAGAGAACCTGCTGCTGGCCTCGAAGTCCAAAGGTGCGGCTGTGAAACTGGCCGACTTCGGCCTCGCCATCGAGGTGGAGGGAGACCAGCAGGCCTGGTTTGGTGAGACCTCACAGTAATACTGTAGTAACACTGTTTTCCACTGTAACAACACTGTAGTACAGTTAATACATACTGTAGTAATGCTGTAGTAACAGTTCTGAAACATTGTAGTAACGGTTTAGTAATGCTGTGGTATTGGGGGGGGGGGGTGGCTAAAGGGTAGAGTGGTCATGCTCCAACCAGAAGGTCGGAGGTTCAATCCCAGTCTTCATTTGCATGCCGAAGTGTCGTTGGGCAAGATGCTGAAACCCAAATGGATAGTAGTAGTTATAGTGTCGTAACATTTTTGTAACACTGTAGTAATTCTGGAATAATGCTTTAGTAGCATAGTAGTTACACTTTAGTAACAGTTTAGTAATACTGTAGTCATACTGTAACACTGTAGTAAAACTGTAGTTATACTGTAGTAATACTTTAGTACCACTGTAGTGACAGCTTAGTAACACTGTAGTAACATAGTAGTAACACTTTAGTAATAATTTAGAAACACTGTACGAATACTGTAGTAAAGTTGTGTGTGTGTTTTACAGGCTTTGCAGGGACTCCAGGTTACTTGTCTCCAGAGGTTCTAAGGAAGGACCCGTATGGAAAAGCAGTCGACCTCTGGGCCTGTGGTCAGACTCTACTGTCTCTACTGTCTCTGTCTCTACTGTCTCTACTGTCTCTACTGATCTGTCTCTACTGTCTCTACTGTCTCTGTCTCTACTGTCTCTACTGTCTCTACTGTATCTGTCTCTACTGTCTCTACTGTCTCTGTCTCTACTGTCTCTGTCTCTGTCTCTACTGTCTCTACTGTCTCTACTGTCTCTGTCTCTACTGTCTCTACTGTCTCTGTCTCTACTGTCTCTACTGTCTCTACTGTCTCTACTGTCTCTACTGTCTCTGTCTCTACTGTCTCTGTCTCTACTGTCTCTACTGTCTCTACTGTCTCTGTCTCTACTGTCTCTGTGACTACTGTCTCTACTGCCTGTTTCTTTACTGTCTCTGTCTCTACTGTCTCTACTGTCTCTACTGTCTCTACTGTCTCTACTGTCTCTACTGTCTCTACTGTCTCTACTGTCTCTGTCTCTACTGTCTCTGTCTCTACTGTCTCTATCTCTACTGTCTCTGTCTCTACTGTCTCTGTGACTACTGTCTCTACTGCCTGTTTCTTTACTGTCTCTGTCTCTACTGTCTCTACTGTCTCTACTGTCTCTGTCTCTACTGTCTCTGTCTCTACTGTCTCTACTGTCTCTACTGTCTCTACTGTCTCTACTGTCTCTTTCTCTACTGTCTCTATCTTTACTGTCTCTACTGTCTCTACTGTCTCTACTGTCTCTGTCTCTAATGTCACTGTCTCTACTGTCTCTACTGTCTCTTTCTCTACTGTCTCTGTCTCTATTGTCTCTACTGTCTGTTTCTCTACTGTCTCTACTGTCTCTGTCTCTCGTGTCACTGTCTCTACTGTCTCTACTGTCTCTAATGTCACTGTCTCTACTGTCTCTTTCTCTACTGTCTCTCTCTCTTTACTGTCTCTACTGTCTCTGCCTCTAATGTCACTGTCTCTACTGTCTCTTTATCTACTGTCTATACTGTCTCTCTCTTTACTGTCTCTACTGTCTCGGTCTCTACTGTCTCTGTCTCTACTGTCTCGGTCTCTACTGTCTCTGTCTCTACTGTCTCTACTGTATCTGTCTCCACTGTCTCTGTCTCTACTGTCTCTCTGTCTCTACTGTCTCTGTCTCTACTGTCTCTGTCTCTACTGTCTCTACTGTCTCTGTCTCTGTCTCTGTCTCTACTGTCTCCACTGTCTCTGTCTCTACTGTCTCTACTGTCTCTGTCTCTACTGCCTCTACTGTCTCTACTCTACTCTCTCTGTCGCTACTCTTTCTAATGTCGCTGTCTCTAATGTCTGTCCTCCTTCTGTCAGGTGTGATTCTCTACATCTTATTGGTCGGTTATCCTCCGTTCTGGGATGAAGATCAACATCGTCTCTACCAGCAGATTAAAGCTGGAGCTTATGATGTAGGTCACCTGACCTCTGACCTGTGTCACCTGACTCCTCAACTGTGTCACCTGACTCCTCACCTGTGTCACCTGACCTCTGACCTGTGTCACCTGACTCCTCACCTGTGTCACCTGACTCCTCACCTGTGTCACCTGACTCCTCACCTGTGTCACCTGACTCCTCACCTGTGTCACCTGACTCCTCACCTGTGTCACCTGACTCCTCACCTGTGTCACCTGACTTCTGACCTGTGTCACCTGACTCCTCACCTGTGTCACCTGACTCCTCACCTGTGTCACCTGACTTCTGACCTGTGTCACCTGACTCCTCACCTGTGTCACCTGACTCCTCACCTGTGTCACCTGACTCCTCACCTGTGTCACCTGACTTCTGACCTGTGTCACCTGACTCCTCACCTGTGTCACCTGACTCCTCACCTGTGTCACCTGACCTCTGACCTGTGTCACCTGACTCCTCACCTGTGTCACCTGACCTCTCACCTGTTGCTCTCGTTGTGTCCTAGTTTCCGTCTCCGGAGTGGGACACGGTGACTCCTGAAGCCAAAGATCTCATTAATAAGATGTTGACCATCAATCCGGCAAAACGCATCACAGCTGCAGAGGCCCTCAAACATCCGTGGATCTCAGTGAGAGCCTCTTATATATGATCACAGTGACTCACCTTCATCCTGACATGATGATGATGATGATGATGTGTTCTCGTCCTCCCAGCATCGCTCCACGGTGGCGTCCTGTATGCACAGACAGGAAACCGTCGAGTGTTTGAAGAAGTTTAACGCCAGGAGGAAACTGAAGGTAGGCGGGGCCAACATCACATGAATGAAGACGACACCCATCTCCGATTTATACACGTTTAATTTTCAATCGTAGATTGTATTGTGTTGTATTGTATATGATTATTAAATAACTATTATAATATTCCCTCCCTCAGGGGGCGATTCTGACCACCATGTTGGCTACCAGAAACTTCTCAGGTAAGACGTCCACCTGTTCTTTGTGTTTGGGGTCAAAGGTCATATGTTCTTTCAGACTCAAGGTGGGTTCTAGGTCACTTGGTCTGACTGAGTCTGATCCTCTGACATCATCAGCCAGCAGCTGTAGGGTTGGAGTTCAAACAGGCGTCGAGTCGGACAGTTTCTACTTCTCGTAGCGTCAGAGACACGAACAACGATCTCACGGCATTTCCTTCGATACAAGTTGGAATATGTAGTAAACTAAAAAACACCCGGACACTACGGTATGAAGACGTTTGTGTCATAGACAGATAAACATTGTGGTTCACAGCAGAATAAAGTGACAAAATTATCTTTCTTTGAATTTATGTCACAAACATAAATGGTGGCAACACTTTCTGTATGCGTTTCAAAATAAAAGCAAATCCATTCTTTTGTTTATAAAGGTATTTCTATTGTGAAATATTTGCAGGAGCGGAAGGTTCACTGCTTCATACTGTATAGTACTGGTATTTATATCGAGGTTAGATCTCCGATTACGTTTGGAATTAAAAAGTGATCTCGGGCTCGAGAAGGTTGGAGACCAGGTGTAAACACACAGCACATTAGAGATGCCTTCAGCCAATCAGAGTGTCAGGACCAGCATGCATTGTGTCAAGTCGAACGCAGCTTCACACTTATCCAGGTGAAAAGACACCTCACTTCCTATTGGCTGTCAGACAGTCAGCTTTGACCTTTGACCTGCAGATTAGTCACAGTAGCTGAGGGTTAAACTCAGAAACAACCAGAGGCTCAACCAATGAGCTGCAGTTAACACTGTGTGTGTGTGTGAGTGTGTATGTGTGTGACTGTGTATGTGTGTGACTGTGTGAGTGTGTGTGTGTGAGTGAGTGAGTGTGTGTGTGTGTGTGTGTGTGAGTGCGTATGTGTGAGTGAGTGTGTGTGTGTGTGTGTGAGTGCGTATATGTGTGTGAGTGAGTGTGTGTGTGTGTGTGTGTGTGTGTGTGTGTGGTGTGTGGTGTGTGAGTGTGTGTGTGTGT
>CM031684.1:24744162-24786662 GCA_006182925.3 Reinhardtius hippoglossoides
GATCCTTGGTGATGTGTTTTGATTGGATGGAGCGTATTTCTTCCTCTTCAGTGATTCGTTGACTGTACAGATTTCGTGATGCATGCCAGACGTGCTTTGTGTTTTGGTTTTCGGGCTCCGCGGCGTTTTGCTGTTCGCAGCTGTCCCTTTGGTTTCCTGCTCTGCGGTGACTTGACTCTGACTTGTTAGCTTTGTTAGCATTCCTCACTGGGAGCAATGGCGTCTGCTAGCCGCCAACTAACAAAACACCAGCGGTGCCGGCTTTAAGATGTGAATGTTTTTACAGTCAGAAGTTTGTACGATCAGAGTAAATGATTCTTCTCAGTATCGCATTTGTAACTTTCAAAGCTTTTTCATGTTTGAATCAAACTTCCTGCGCTAATGTTGTGACTCACCTGTACAGAGCGCAAACTCAAATTATTATTATTAGCTTTATGATTTTTATCAGTACGATGTGCATTAACGCGTGTGACATGTGTTCCCTTAGCAATCGCTAGCTGACATCTCGTCGAACTGGAGAGGCTGAATCAAAGGTCAAAGGTCATGTTGGGACTGTGGAGAGAAGGCGGGGCTTCTTTGATTTTGTCACAACTAACACCAGGTGGTCAGGGCAGCCCCAGGTATTGAACCCACGCCCCCACACAACAGAAAAATATCCGAGATGTAACAGCTGACCATCAGAGGCCTCCATAGTTCTGATGATCCAAAATGCAGCAGATGTTCAACATCTGGATCTTGACTCCAGGGACCTGAACTACGAAGCAGGATTAGTGGTAACTTACGCTGAGCAGCTGACCTGAGATAAGAGATCAAACAGTCTAAAGCTCCGCCCACTGACCGATCCCTTCCTTTGAACCATGACATCATGTTCTCAGAGGATCCGTGGAGCTGGTGTGGACTGAGTCTCTGAGGAGGACCAGGGTCTTCAGAGACCCACAAGATCCTTTGAGCTCCTCTGATTTCTGAAAGATCTAGATTCTCCTCAGAGGATGAACCTCTGTCAGCTGCTGGAGCCCAACAGAACCAGCCTGACCCGTAAAGTGCTCCCAGAACCACAGACTGCATCTGCTTCACTTACTGGTACTGATGTACTGGGAGTGTTGGCGGAGGAGAACCTCACATACTTTAATACTTTGATCCTTTAAGTAGCTTCATCCTGTGAAATAAATATAATTAAATACTAAACATTATAGAGGCAACATCCTGGGATTCAAACGTTTCTCATCAAGAGGCGTCTTCACTTCACTTCCACGTCTTGTTAGTAAACAACAGATTCAGATCTCGTGGCCCCCAGTTATTTATCTTGTTCACACGTTATTATATCGTGGTCAAGTCATATATTTTTTACCAAATGTCACCAGGGGGCGCTGTAACGTACACACTGACACAATCCCAGATGTTTTACCAGCTGTTCTTCCTGCATTAAGCAGCTGGAACATTCTGCACTGACTATTAATATACAACAGTTTGATCCTCGGCTCTGCTGTCAGTCAAACTGTCCATGTCTGTGATTGGTCATATGCAGTAAACCCCGCCCCTTTTATGTGCATGCGCTATCTAGAGGAAAACCTGAGTTAACTTAACAAGTTGATAAGCAGCGTCATGTGAGCGTTTAGCCAGACTGTGATAACGGACAGAGATCCTGGATCTGTTGAACTCACTTCGTAGAACAGACGATGTCTCCCCCGGTGGCTGCCTATAGAATAGCGTCTGTCTAATTTCAAAGGCTCCTCCTCCTCCTCATGAGGACCAATGACAGAGCAGTTGATGAAACAACGTCTGAGGAGTAAACATTTAATCGTCAGTCTCAAAGCTTCAGTTCTGACATTTTGTTCGAGGATTAAAATAAAGATGTCAGCTTGTTCTTGAAACTTCAGATTCAGCCTCTTCCAGTGAAATGACCTCTGACCCCGTCAGACTCCAGGTGGCGCCGGCAGAGTGAATGTTTTTTAAAGCAGCACGTCCACTTTTAACTTTACGACACTTGAACGTATATTTATCAGTAACTCATCCCTGAAAAAATCGGTGATGTCATTTTCTACGAATATATCGATGTTTAAGCTTGAAACTGAAGAATTGATCGTAACGTTCACGTTGTTGCTCTGACCAGATGTTACCAGATGTTACCAGATGTTACCAGTGTTACAGTGTTACAGATTTACCAGTGTTACCAGGTGTTCCCAGATGTACGGTGTTCACTCGCGGCTGCACTGCTCGTGTCCTGCTCAGCGTGAGCACGCTCACCACAGGAAGTGTGTCATCCACGTGACAGGAAACAGCAGGACGGAGGGAGGGTGGGGTGGGGGGGGTTGTCACTTCAGAAACAAGCACTGTCAGCTTTCAACAAGCTAACGGGTTCATTTATGACTAGCATTCTTTGCTAACAGTTTGGGATGCCCGTGTTGCTAACAAGCTAATGAACAGTTTCCCAGGAACGTTGTTGAACTGATGCTAAAAGCTATAAAACACCTTGAAGTGTTTTTTATAAGGATTTAAATGATCATCGATTGGATGTGATCGATGTTTTGATAAGAACAGTTTGTAGTTCAGTCAGTTTTCTGTGACCCCTCCTCTCGCTGCCTCCGTAAACAGACGTGACTTAGAAACGATTTGTTTCTCAGGTTGACCTTTAAAATCAAATGGTCACAACGTCCTCGCTGTTTCCCTCGCACGACGGTGCCGCTGTGAACTATCAATAATCAATGATCAATAATCAGCTCATGACTCAGCTCTTTTAATATGTTGATATTGTTGTGTACGAACTGATGCTGCATGCTCGCTGTGTAATTTCTTTTCTTCTTCTGCATCATGTTCAAAGTGTTTATGTAAATAAACGGAGGTGGTGAAATGGTGCCTTCTCATTGGTCTGTTCTCACCTGCAGGAGTTTATCACATGACGCTCACCACACACGTGTGAGTTAAACACCTGACTGCCTCTGCTGGTACAAAACATATATATTATACAGTATTATGTTATTACATCTGACCTGAGAATTGTCTGTGATTAAATGATCACGTACAAATTTAATAATTACATTTCAACAATAGATTCAACATTCAAGAGATCTTTATTGTCGCTGTACGAGTACAATGAATGAAACGTGTAAATGTGACAAACATGAATTTGGTCAAATACAAATACAGTATTAACAGTAAAAAAAACGTTGATAAAACTGTGAAATATTAATATAAATATGTATAGAATATATATATATACACTGCTAAAAGAAATTCAGGGAACCCTTAAATCACACATCAAAGAAATTAATATCTCATCAATACATGTTACTGACTGGACTTCTTCCCCGGAGTCCCTGATGGTGGATCCTGATCCTGATGGATCCTGATCTGTTCCACGGGACATCTGTCCCCTTGTGTCCGTCCTGGAGACGGGTCCTCACGTGTCTCTGATGTTTCTGTTCCACGGGACATCTGTCCCCTTGTGTCCGTCCTGGAGACGGGTCCTCACGTGTCCCTGATGTTCTCTGTTCCACGGGACATCTGTCCCCTTGTGTCCGTCCTGGAGACGGGTCCTCACGTGTCCCTGAGGTTCTCTGTTCCACGGGACATCTGTCCCTTGTGTCCGTCCTGGAGACGGGTCCTCACGTGTCCCTGAGGTTCTCTGTTCCACGGGACATCTGTCCCCTTGTGTCCGTCCTGGAGACGGGTCCTCACGTGTCCCTGAGGTTCTCTGTTCCACGGGACATCTGTCCCCTTGTGTCCGTCCTGGAGACGGGTCCTCACGTGTCTCTGAGGTTTCTACCTTCTGTACCTGTTACAGGTTTCAGTGGTTTCACTCTTGAGGGAGAAGAACAGAGGACGTCTCACCTCGTTAGAGACCAGGAGACAAACTGGGACTTGTGAATATGGGCTATACTAATAAGATTTGATTGATTGATTGATCTTGATGAATGAATTATTCAAGATGAAAATCTTTACTGATGAACATTCTATAATTAGTTGAGAACAACATGATGTAACAACGGTCAATGGAAAAATCAAAGTGAAAAACTGAAATCACAGGCTGATCCAACTTGCGTGACTTTTATCACGACAACTCATCATGTGACTCAGTGGGTGTGGCCTCCTCCTGCCTGATGCTCCTGATGAGTTGGCGGATGGCGTCCTGGGGGATCTCCTCCCAGACCTGGATCAGGGCACTGATACATAAGATCCCATAGGTGCTGAATTGGATTTAGGTCAGAGGAACGTGAGGGTCAGTCCTTCGTCATCCAGGAGCTGCCGACACTCTGGACACGAGGCTTCAGGGTTACTCTGGTAACATTGGGCCTCATTTACTAACACGTACGCAAAATCGCTGCCGGATTCATGACACGTGTGCACCAGCCGATTCTGTTCTCACCACCTTGCGTATGTTTGTGAATCAGAATCATTCTAAATTGACGCCGCATGTCCGTTCTCTTCAATTAGCATACTACCACGCCTCTTTTTGTCCATATAAGGACATGCGTTTGTCATGAAGAGGCGGTGCTGAACAGTTGAAGTTATGAGCGACGCCCCCTAAAGGTCAAAAACACAACAGCAGAGATTGAAGGTGTCGGAGGTGGAAGAAGCCTGGTCCGTGTCCTGCACAGAGCTGAGCACTCGAGCTGTGGACATGTCTCTGAGATGCATCTGGACGTGGACTCGGCTGCTCCAGGATCAGGATCAGACACGTGAAGGTCCGGTCTGTGTCACAGTCTCTGTCAGAGTCTGTTTCCTCCTCTGACCTGCGATCAGTTTACGCTTTAACAATAAACACCATCACAAGTTATCAGGACACGTAGAGAACTGATGTCCACTTTGTGTTTGATCGATTCTCTAGTTTGACACATATGATTAACGTGTTGTGTTGTGCATAACGTGTTGTTCATAACGTGTTGTTCACAACGTGTTGTGTTGTCAAATGGATGAAGAGGTTTTCTTGCTTTGCTTGAGTTTTGTCATCGTAAGAAGCCGATGACCAACGATCACGTCACATGTCAGTTCGGGATCTGATTCTCCGAAGGTCAAGTTCACCGAACACGATGCTTCAGTTTCACACACAGAACTCGGATATTCACCTGGATTCAACTTGATTTACTCTTTTTATTTGATTATTATTTCATTTATTTTAACTTTAATTATTTGTATTTATTTCTGTTTCATTTAGTTGAGTTGATGTTAAAATGTGTGAAGGAGTCGCTGGTGTTCCCTGTGAGACCACGTGGCGGCAGTAGCTGCTTCCGGCGCTGGAACTCGTCATCTTCTGCGCCGGAAGAGGAAATTCTTTCTTTTCTGTGTCAGAGTGAAGAACAGACGCAGCTCGGTGAGTTCCCGCTTCATCTTCTAACATCTGCGCTTCTGCTTCTTCCTCTTGCGTGAAGCTCGGCTGCAGCGCGGCGCCTCTTCTTCCTCACTCTCTTGCTGGGACGAGTTTCTCTGTGAGTCGAAGCGACGCTTTAGAAAAGACCCGTGTTTGTGTGCCCGGACACGCGACGCCATCTTGTCTCTGAGCTCAGTCCGGCGGCGGGGAATAGACAGTATTTAGCGCATTTGTCACAGGTGAGGCGCGTGCGTGTCATGGTGTGTACACCCCGACGTGAAGCGGCCGTGCGTGTTAGTCCGGAGAAGCTAACATGCTTAAGTAGCTCCCGCAGAAGCTAACATGCTAAAGTAGCTCCCGCAGAAGCTAACATGCTAAAGTAGCTCCCGCAGAAGCTAACATGCTGATAAAGCTCCGGCTCCTCGTCGTTCACCGTTTGTTTTAGTTTAACTCGGGTCAGACGTGCAGGTCTCCCATGACGTCAGAGCCCCGTAAGTATGATCACATTCACTGATCTGTGTTCACACGGTGACGTCATGGACCGTAGGTTGCTGAAGGTTGTGTTGGTCACGTGATTTAGTCTAAATTATTCTTGTGCCAGGGTTTGTTGATGTGCGGTGTCGTCACTTCCTGTTTGACCACGCTCTGCAGCTCGTGAACAGCGATCAGAAATGTGACGTGTTGGTCCAACGGTTGTCTTACCAGCTCGTGCCACTGTCACCTAGCAACAAAGCTGCGCACGAAAATGTCGCTCGTTGATTAAACGTTTAACATGTGTTTCGTCATTTGTTGAGTTTTATCTAACGTTCAATCGTTTTACATCTTTGAAAACCATTTGTCTCTGAAGTGCAATGAATCATGGGATCGTGGTTGAGACGTGACGTCGCCGTGACGTAATCTGTACGAAGGATGCGATTCTGAACTGAGGCAAAGTTACAAGATCGTTTGTCGTACGACGTCAGACAGGAACACGTGTTTATCTCTCGTGACGTCACGATATTGATGCTATAGAAGGAAAAAGACATAAAACAGGCGATATATAGATGTGTGTTATATTCTCGCAGCTACTCGAAGGAACGGGATTTGTTACGTCAGTTTCCTCGTAACGTTTCAGTGGCTCGCTCACGAACAACGTGACTCCCGAGAGACGGGACACTAGTTAGATATCGTAGTTTTTACATTTCATGCAGTTATGAAACCGCGATTATGGTAAAATCGGTTAATCCCATTACCGTAATCTCCCCTGACGTTGACCAATAGGAGTGCAGCTGACTAGGTGATGTCATGAGGTGGTCACGTGTCCTTCCTGTCCAGTGATTGGTTGGAGCCTTTGGTCGTCTGCTCCTGGTGCGAGCGTGTGGTCGTCGGCCATTTTGAAGCTGTGAAATGTTTGTCTGAATAACTCTTTCACCTCCCTCTCTTCTTCTCCTCCTCAGAACAATGGCTCCTCGTAAAGGGAAGGAGAAGAAGGAGGAGCAGGTGATCAGTCTTGGTCCTCAGGTCGCTGAAGGAGAGAACGTTTTTGGCGTCTGTCACATCTTCGCCTCCTTCAACGACACCTTCGTCCACGTCACCGATCTCTCAGGGAAGTAAGTAACTTGCCGCCTATCCGCCGTCTCCATGGCAACAATCTTACTACAGTTCTCACTGTCATGGAGACGGCTGTAATTTGATGATTGGTGAAGGTTTCCTGGTTTGTACTGGATCCGATTGGTTCACTGTAAAACAAACAGAATTCGTTTCTGTCCTTGAATATAAAGAAGTTAGTAATTCTGGTTCCTATGGTTACCTCAGAGGTTCCCTCCCATGTTTGTCTCAGACATTAAATAAAATGAGCTGATTAGTTTTAACGTCTCCATTATTTAACCATGTTTATACAGAAACCTGCGGCACGTCGACCAATCGGATCAAACAACCATGTCTGTGCACGTTGGGCGGAGATCTAATGTGTGTGTGTTTCCAGGGAGACGATCTGCCGTGTGACCGGTGGGATGAAGGTGAAGGCTGACAGAGACGAGTCCTCTCCGTACGCCGCCATGTTGGCGGCTCAGGACGTCGCTCAGCGCTGCAAAGAGCTCGGAATCACAGCACTGCACATCAAGCTGAGGGCGACCGGCGGAAACAGGTAAATACTCATCAGCTGTCCGACCTCAGCGTCTTTACGATAAGATCGACTGTCTTCTGGAAGTTCTGTCACTGGCGTGTAAACGTGGATGTCAGTCGTCATGGCGACTCTTCAGTTAAACCATGTCTTGTTTGTTTCAGGACAAAGACTCCAGGTCCTGGAGCTCAGTCTGCTCTCAGAGCGCTGGCTCGGTCCGGCATGAAGATCGGACGCATCGGTAAACCACACACACCCCCCCCCCAGGAAGTAAGTTTCTAAGTAAAATGAATTCAGAACGAATGACCAAGAGTCTAACTTCTTGTTCTTCTTTGTTTGTCCAGAGGACGTCACTCCGATCCCGTCGGACTCGACCCGGAGGAAGGGCGGACGTCGTGGTCGCCGTCTGTAGACTGCAGGAAGTTTTCTGATAATAAAAAGATTAAAGTCAAAACCTTGAGCCTGACTGTTCCCTCTGATCAATCATCCAATGGTAGAATTTAGTTGAAATGTTTTATTTTGAAGCCTCCAACATGTACACAGGGTTCCTGCGGGGTCTTAAAGTCTAACATTTTATAATCATTTTAGCCCTAAAGTCACTTGGTGATAACTTGTGTTGTAGGCATGGCCGGCCCCTGGGTGTTGTGGGAAAAGGTGCTAATGTGTGGATAACAGTGAATGACCACCGAGAGCGTGTTGCTCCCTGTACAGCGAGAAAATGAAGTGGCCGTGTTAAAATCGACCTTGTGTCTACCAGCCCTAAACGCGGGGGTGCTGTGGACTGTAGCTAAACACAGGTGAGCTGTTCAAATGCATGGTCCCTGATTCAGATGTCACAAAACGTCGTTTAGCGTAATACATCGAGACCTCTTCTCTAAACGGTCCGTTGAAAGCATGAACCAGACGACCAGAACCAAGCAGCTGGACCTGCATGGACGTGAAACCTGCAGGAACCCTGTGTACAGATACTTCTTTAGTTTCACTGAGTCATGTTAATATTCATAGTGCAGATCATACAGTGTCCACCAGGAGGCTGCAACACTTGAGAACTTTCACTTCTGAAACATCGTAGTTTAGTGTTGAGTACTTCCTCGACTGCAGATGGAATCTGACCGCTAACCTTTTCAAAATAAACATCTTGAACAAAACGAGTCCAGAGGGGACGGCTAACCTTTCCCGTCATGAAGCAGTGTTGTGGAAAAACTAAGTAACGTTTGCTCAGTTTAACTTTATTGAGTTTTAAATATGACAGGAAGCAGAAAAGATAGAAAAATAAAACAGATGAAGGCAACTTTACCCACAATGCACTGCAGGAGCTTTTGGCTTCTGGATAAATATGTACTCATTACTCCTCAGTTTGACGACTGAGGCCGTCCCCCTCTGCGGCGTCTGCGTCGTAGATGATGTCTTCAGGGTTCGGAGCTGGAGGACAGAATTCCTCCTGAGGGAGAATCTTCTGGAAAATCGTCTCCGCCTGAAAAACAGCAATCAATACGTTGAGTTTCATGTGTCAATGGTCAGATTTTAATCAGTCAACATGTAGCGCCACCATCAGGTTCTAACTGGTCACAACTAATATAAACAGACGGAGGAATTTATGAAGTGACTCCTGTGTCTTCAAATTCTTTAACACCTTTTGTGTTTGGAAAACTGCTAGAAAGGCATGAACGTGGTTTTCGTGATCCAATCACAAGTGGACAGCTCTAAGTTCAGGTGTGAACGTGAGTCCGTCGTCTGAGCCGCTGCAGAAAGAATCAAACCTTTTGTTTCTCTTCTCGTTTATTTGTGTGTAACCATGAAATCAACACATCCATACTTTCATTAAAGGGCCCATATTGTGTAAAATACATTGTCTTTTTACTATCAGTAATGACTTGAAGGGGCCAGTAGGGGGCCTCAAAGTATGAAAACAGTCACTCAGTCCATTCTAAGAAATACGTTATCGAAACGTCTTGTTTCATACTTCCTCTCCGTATGAAGTCATCATCTCTTCTCTCAGCCGGTACCAGTCCAGCCTCCGAACCCACGGTAAGATATTAGGGCCTTATCTTCAGACGTGAAAAACACAACATGCCTCCATATTGCTCCTGTGGTGTCATCAGGTGTCACAAGCCCCGACTTGAAACGAGGTCATTTACACAAAAGGTCCTGTTATCTTCTGAGGAGGTGCATTCAGGGACCGTCGGAAATGCTAACGTCCGCTAGCTAAGCCACTTGTGGTGGACCTTTAGGGTTAAGTGACCTCGTTACGAGTCGAATATGAACGTCGGGGCTTGCGGACACTTGATTTCACCACAGGAGCAGCATGGAGGCATGTGTGTTTTTTTACGTCTGAAGATAAGCTCCTGATTTCTTGAGTTGTATTGAATTCTGCTGCTACACTGTTTACCCCTAAAACTCCAGAAGAGTTTTGTGGACTCAAACACATGACGACCAGGAAGTGAGTCACAGGAGACACATGTCAACAACAGATGTGAGAGACGTCACCTGTGTGATGGCGTGTTCGTGGCCCAGCTCTCCATCTGGTCCAGAACACACGTGCACGTTTGATGGGAGGTTGTGACAATCGACCACCGACCCGTCGACCATGTTGAAGTACAGACACCAGAGGACAGACGGACGCTTGCCTACACACAAACACACACAACTCCACGCTTTAGACTTAAGACATCATTTTTTAGGAACACGTGTTAACTGTCACATGACAGAGCAGCAGAAAGAGTTTGTGTCACCTTGGTCATGTGACTCTGGTGTGTGGAACATTCTGGTGACCAGTGGCGACAGGTCCTGGTAGGCGGAGCCAGTTGACTGACAGGTGAGGTGGACCAGATCTATGGAGAGATAACAACGGTCATCTTCATGGTAACAGACAGGCTCTCTGTAGTTTCCATGGTAACCGATGGAGTTTGTGGTTGTAGGATATATTATATCTCAAACTTGAGAACTGATTGGTCGATGAAATGAGACATGACAAAAACATGGACAGATCATGTAATTGGAGGCGTGTCAACTCACAGGTTCCTGGTAAACACGTCATCGTGGACGGACAGAGCTCCACCATCTTCACCGACGGACACCCCGCTGCTATTGGAGGAAGCGTAACCATGGAAACCTGAGCACACAGACAGGTCGACACACGTCAGGAATAAAATTACGTTGCAGAGAATCAGAACTGATAGTTGTGTCCAGGAACTTCATGTTGAAATGTGACCTGATGGTGGCGCTGGAGGGTCAGAGGATTTACCTGCTGCTCAGAGTCAGTGGGCAGAACGGAGCCGTCAGTTATCAGGACGGCTCTGCTGATAAACCTGAACGCACAAATCCAATCAACACATCAGTCCATGATGTCACACCAGTCAGTCGTCATTGTGACCCCTGTGTGTCCTCACCTGGTGGGTGTGGCCACCTGCTTCCTCTCTGCTGCCACATAGCCGTCCTCCACCACAAAGTGGCTGCAGCTGATTCGCTGTCCTCTGACATCAATCACCGCCTTACACCTGAAAGGAGGACGAACGGGAGACGTTACGGACAAGACAGGTCAAACAGGTCAAACTAAATATTCAGCTTCTGTAGAATCTGTTGATCAATAAAGCTTTTTATTATTATCCTGGTGCAATTTGAAAAAAACTTTATCCACACCTGACAACACATGTCACATGATCATTCACATACATGACAAGTCACTGGTCATGTGGTGTACAGTGACTGTATATAAAGAGGATCAGTGACTGTATATAAAGATGATCAGTGACTGTATATAAAGATGATCAGTGACTGTATATAAAGAGGATCAGCGGCTGTATATAAAGATGATCAGTGACTGTATATAAAGAGGATCAGTGGCTGTATATAAAGAGGATCAGTGACTGTATATAAAGAGGATCAGTGACTGTATATAGAGAGGATCAGTGACTGTATATAAAGAGGATCAGTGACTGTATATAAAGAGGATCAGTGACTGTATATAAAGATGATCAGTGACTGTATATAAAGAGGATCAGTGACTGTATATAAAGACGATCAGTGACTGTATATAAAGATGATCAGTGACTGTATATAAAGATGATCAGTGACTGTATATAAAGAGGATCAGTGACTGTATATAAAGAGGATCAGTGACTGTATATAAAGATGATCAGTGACTGTATATAAAGACCATCAGTGACTGTATATAAAGATGATCAGTGACTGTATATAAAGATGATCAGTGACTGTATATGAAGAGGATCAGTGACTGTATATAAAGAGGATCAGTGACTGTATATAAAGAGGATCAGTGACTGTATATAAAGATGATCAGTGACTGTATATAAAGACCATCAGTGACTGTATATAAAGAGGATCAGTGACTGTATATAAAGACCATCAGTGACTGTATATAAAGAGGATCAGTGACTGTATATACAGATTATCACTGACTGTATATAAAGAGGATCAGTGACTGTATATAAAGAGGATCAGTGACTGTATATAAAGACCATCAGTGACTGTATATAAAGAGGATCAGTGGCTGTATATAAAGATGATCAGTGACTGTATATAAAGATGATCAGTGACTGTATATAAAGATGATCAGTGACTGTATATAAAGATGATCAGTGACTGTATATAAAGAGGATCAGTGACTGTATATAAAGACCATCAGTGACTGTATATAAAGATGATCAGTGACTGTATATAAAGAGGATCAGTGACTGTATATAAAGAGGATCAGTGACTGTATATAAAGATGATCAGTGACTGTATATAAAGAGGATCAGTGACTGTATATAAAGATGATCAGTGACTGTATATAAAGATGATCAGTGACTGTATATAAAGATGATCAGTGACTGTATATAAAGATGATCAGTGAGTGTATATAAAGATGATCAGTGACTGTATATAAAGATGATCAGTGACTGTATATAAAGAGGATCAGTGACTGTATATAATGATGATCAGTGACTGTATATAAAGATGATCAGTGACTGTATATAAAGAGGATCAGTGACTGTATATAAAGATGATCAGTGACTGTATATAAAGAGGATCAGTGACTGTATATAAAGATGATCAGTGACTGTATATAAAGATGATCAGTGACTGTATATAAAGAGGATCAGTGACTGTATATAAAGAGGATCAGTGACTGTATATAAAGATGATCAGTGACTGTATATAAAGACGATCAGTGGCTGTATATAAAGATGATCAGTGACTGTATATAAAGATGATCAGTGACTGTATATAAAGAGGATCAGTGACTGTATATAACATAGCTCTGGTACCTGTTGGATTCCTTGTCGACGATCAGACAATGGACCGAGTGTCTCAAACAGTAGATTCCTCCAAACACAGCACACATCCTGAAACACAAGTGATTGACAACCATCATCCAATCAGCATGAAGGAACAGTCACATGTGAAGCTCAAAGATTGGCTAGAGTCTGGACCAATCCCAGCCAGCTGTTGTCCTCACATCTACAGATAGAGAAGTTTGGTTCTACGACTTGCATCATGTGTGTTCACGTGTCTGAGCACGGATCATCATATATGTAAATCAACGCAGCCTCAGGCGCCACGCTCCTCGTAAGTATTCATACTCCACTCTAATGAGACAGCAGCGTCACCATGACAACAAACTAATCCATTGCTACATGCGTTACAGACGACCCAGAGAGAGAGAGACGGGGGACGGACAAACAGACAGGTTCTTACCTACAGAAACACTGCGGTATCTCTCCAAGGCCATAGACAGGAAACAGGAAAGGCGTGTTGCCGTAGCGACCCAGGCAGCGCAAGAAGTGACGTGTGGAAGCAAGCCCCGCCTCTGTGGGTGTGTCCTCTGTCACCATTGCAATAGAGTGGACGAGGAAGTGTTGCAGGTTGTCTCCAAGCTGCTGGTCACGCAAGAACTCCAAATATGGCCGACCGTTGTAAGCTGGAAAGAAGACAGCACTACTTTACCCATAATTCTCTGATGTTATGAATGTCATCATGACATTAGCAGACAGACAGGTGAGGTGTCTCACCTTGCTGCTCCTCAGTCTCCTCAACACAGAAAGTGAGGAAACGCATCAACTTCCTCTTTTCTACCACGGAAAGCTGACGACTCGCAAACACATCAGCTCTACTACAGGGCACCTGAGAGACAGACGGGTAGAGAGACAGACGGGTAGAGAAACAGACGGGTACAGAGAGACAGACGGTTAGAGAGAGACAGACGGGTAGAGAGACAGACGGGTACAGAGAGACAGACGGTTAGAGAGAGACAGACAGGTAGAGAGAAACAGACAGGTAGAGAGAGACAGACGGTTAGAGAGACAGACGGTTAGAGAGAAACAGACAGGTAGAGAGAAACAGATGGGTAGAGAGACAGACGGGTACAGAGAGACAGACGGTTAGAGAGACAGACGGGTACAGAGAGACAGACGGTTAGAGAGAAACAGACAGGTCGAGAGAGACAGATGGTTAGAGAGAGACAGACAGGTAGAGAGAAACAGACAGGTAGAGAGAGACAGACGGTTAGAGAGACAGACGGGTACAGAGAGACAGACGGTTAGAGAGAAACAGACAGGTAGAGAGAAACAGACAGGTAGAGAGAGACAGATGGTTAGAGAGACAGACGGGTACACAGAGTCAGACGGGTAGAGAGACAGACGGTTAGAGAGAGACAGACGGTTAGAGAGAGACAGACAGGTAGAGAGAGCCGGGTAGAGAGACAGACGGTTAGAGAGAGACAGACAGGTAGAGAGAGACAGACGGTTAGAGAGAGTCAGACGGGTAGAGAGACAGACGGGTACACAGAGACAGACGGGTAGAGAGAGACAGACGGGTACAGAGGGACAGACGGTTAGAGAGAGACAGACAGGTAGAGAGAGACAGACGGTTAGAGAGAGTCAGACGGGTAGAGAGTCAGACGGGTAGAGAGACAGACGTGTACACAGAGACAGACGGGTAGAGAGAGACAGACGGGTACAGAGGGACAGACGGTTAGAGAGACAGACGGGTAAAGAGACAGACGGGTACAGAGAGACAGACGGTTAGAGAGAGACAGACAGGTAGAGAGAAACAGACAGGTAGAGAGAGACAGACGGTTAGAGAGACAGACGGTTAGAGAGAAACAGACAGGTAGAGAGAAACAGATGGGTAGAGAGACAGACGGGTACAGAGAGACAGACGGTTAGAGAGACAGACGGGTACAGAGAGACAGACGGTTAGAGAGAAACAGACAGGTAGAGAGAAACAGACAGGTAGAGAGAGACAGACGGTTAGAGAGACAGACGGGTACAGAGAGACAGACGGTTAGAGAGAAACAGACAGGTAGAGAGAAACAGACAGGTAGAGAGAGACAGATGGTTAGAGAGACAGACGGGTACACAGAGTCAGACGGGTAGAGAGACAGACGGTTAGAGAGAGACAGACGGTTAGAGAGAGACAGACAGGTAGAGAGAGCCGGGTAGAGAGACAGACGGTTAGAGAGAGACAGACAGGTAGAGAGAGACAGACGGTTAGAGAGAGTCAGACGGGTAGAGAGACAGACGGGTACACAGAGACAGACGGGTAAAGAGACAGACGGGTACAGAGGGACAGACGGGTACAGAGGGACAGACGGGTACACAGAGACAGACGGGTACACAGAGACAGACGGGTACAGAGACAGACGGGTACAGAGGGACAGACGGGTACACAGAGACAGACGGGTACAGAGACAGACAGGTACAGAGAGACAGACGGGTACAGAGAGACAGACGGTTAGAGAGAGACAGACGGTTAGAGAGAGACAGACAGGTAGAGAGAAACAGACAGGTAGAGAGAGACAGACGGTTAGAGAGACAGACGGGTAGAGAGACAGACGGGTACAGAGGGACAGACGGGTACACAGAGACAGACAGGTACAGAGAGACAGACGGGTACACAGAGACAGACGGGTACAGAGGGACAGACAGGATGCTCACCTGTTCCACGTTGTCATGGCGATAGGTGAGTATCCTACTGACATTCTTGAACTCTGCATAACGACTGACGTTTGACTTGATGAGCAGATCAACCAATGAGCCACGAGAATACATCAGCTGGAAGAGAAGGTATAGAGTTAGTATATAATGTGTTTATATTGTTATAGTTAGTATATAATGTGTTTATATTGTTATAGAGTTAGTATATAATGTGTTTATATTGTTATAGAGTTAGTATATAATGTGTTTATATAGTTAGTACATAATGTGTTTATATAGTTAGATTATTATCAAATGTTGGTTTATATTGTGATAGAGTTAGTACAAATGTGTTGATATTGCGTATAGATTAGTAAATAATGTGTTTATTAGATAGGTTAGTACTAAGGTGTTTTATAGTTATAGTGGTAGTACATAATTGTTTATATTGTTATCGAGGTAGTACCATATATGTTGTTTATAGTGTTATAAGCGGTAGGTACATAATGTGTTTATATAGTTATAGTGTTAGTACATAATGTGTTTATATAGTTATAGTGTTAGTACATAATGTGTTTATATAGTTATAGAGTTAGTACATAATGTGTTTATATTGTTATAGTGTTAGTATATAATATGTTTATATAGTTATAGAGTTAGTACATAATGTGTTTATATAGTTATAGAGTTAGTACATAATGTGTTTATATAGTTATAGTTAGTACATAATGTGTTTATATAGTTTTTATGTTATAAGATAAATAATGTGATATAGTATTAGTTCGTACATAATGTGTTTATATAGTATATAGAGTTAGTTACATAATGTGTTTTATATAGTTATAGTAGTACATAATGGGTTTTATATAGTGTTAGAGTTAGACATAAGATGTTCTACTAGAGTATAGTTAGTACATAATTGTTTATATAGTTATTAGAGATAAGGAAATTAATGGGTTTATGAGTTATTAGTTAGTACATAATGGTTTATAAGTTAGAGTTAGTACATATGGTGTATCTAGTTATAGTTAGTACATAATGTGTAATAGTATAGTTCAGGTACTATAATTGATTCTAATATTGTCTATAGACGGTTAGGATATAATGTGTCTTATATTGTTTAGACGTTAGTACATCATGTGTGGATATAGTTTATAGTGTAGTACATAATGTGTTTTTATATAGCTTTATAGATTAGTTATTAATGTGTTTATATAGTTATAGAGTATATAATGTGTTTATAGTATAGTTATAGAGTTAGTATTATTAATGTGTTTTTATATAGTATAGAGTTAGTATATAATGTGTTTATGTATAGTTTATAGAGTATAGATATCTATAATGTCGTTTATAGAGTTATAGGTTAGTATATAATGTTGTTTATATAGTTATAGAGTAGTATCTAAGTTGTTTATATAGTTTAGTAGTACATAATTGTTTTATAGTTAGAGTTAGTACATAAGGGTGTTATTGTTAAGAGTAGCTTATAACTGTGTTCTATATCGTTTATAGTTAGTACATAAGTGTTATATAGTTCATAGCTGCATGTACATAATGTGTTTATTAATGTTTAAGAGTTAGTACAGAATGTGTTTATATAGTTATAGTGTTAGTACATGCAAGTGTTTATAGTGTTTATAAGGAGTATAATAACTGTGTGATACTGTTATAGAGTTTAGTTATATAATGTGTTCTATATAGATTAGTACATGAATGTGTTATATAAGTTTAGAGTTAGTACATAATGTGTTATATGTATAGAGTTAGTACCATAATGTGTTAATTGTTATAGGGTTGTACATAAGTGTTTATATAGGTATAGTGTTAGGACATAATGTGTTATATAGTTTATAGTGTTTAGTACATAAGTGTGTTTTACGTTATGCGTGTACATAATGTGTTTATATGTCTATAGAGTTAGTACATCATGGTTATATGTTATTAGGTGTTAGTATATAAATGTTTATATAGTTATAGAGTTAGTACACTAATGTGCTGTTATTTAGTATAGAGTTAGTACATAATGTGTTTATATAGTTATAGTTAGTACATAATGTGTTTATATAGTTATAGTTAGTACATAATGTGTTTATATAGTTATAGTTAGTACATAATGTGTTTATATAGTTATAGAGTTAGTACATAATGTGTTTATATAGTTATAGTTAGTACATAAGTGTTCTTTTAATAGTTTAGTTAGTTACATATGTGTTTATATAGTTAAGTTCAGTACCTAATGCTGTTATATTAGTATAGAGTTAGTACATAAAGGTGTTTTATAATTATAGTTAGTACATAAGTGTTTATATAGTTATAGTTAGTACATAATGTGTTTATATAGTTATAGTTAGTACATAATGTGTTTATATAGTTATAGTTAGTACATAATGTGTTTATATAGTTATAGTTAGTACATAATGTGTTTATATAGTTATAGTTAGAGTCAGTAACAATAATGGTTTATATAGTTATAGAGTTAGTACATAATGTGTTTATATAGTTATAGTTAGTACATAATGTGTTTATATAGTTATAGTTAGTACATGTGTTTATATTGTTACAGTTAGTACATAATGTGTTTATATAGTTATAGTGTTAGTATATAATGTGTTTATATTGTTATAGAGTTAGTACATAATGTGTTTATATGTTATAGAGTTAGTACATAATGTGTTTATATAGTTATAGTGTTAGTATATAATGTGTTTATATAGTTATAGTTAGTATATAATGTGTTTATATAGTTATAGAGTTAGTACATAATGTGTTTATATAGTTATAGAGTTAGTACATAATGTGTTTATATATAAGTTAAGTGTTAGTATATATAAGGGTGTTCTATAGTTCTAGAGTTAGTTATAATGTGTTTATATAGTTATAGAGTTGAGGGACATATGGTATGTTATATTAGTTTATAGTCGTTAGTTAGTACATAATGTGTGTATATTGTTATTAGAGTGCGTTATAATTGTGGTTATATAGTATAGGGTGAGGACATAATGGTTTTGTATATTGTTATAGTTAGTAATAATGTGTTTATTATAGTTATAGTGTTAGTACCTAATGTGTTTATATAGTTATAGTTACGTACATGTGTGTATATGTTATAGAGTTAGTACATTAATGATGTTTTATATAGTATAGTTTAGTAACATAAGTGGTAGATAGTGTCTAGTTAAGTTACCTAATGTTTATATTGTTATAGCAGTTAGTAATAAATGTGTTTATATAGTTTTACTATGTGTCCTAGTACTAATGGTAGTTCTATATGTTATAGTTAGTACACTAATGTGTTTAATATGTTAATAGTGTTACGATAAATGTGTTATATAGTTATAGTTAGTACATAATGTGTTTATATTGTTATAGAGTTAGTACATAATGTGTTTATATAGTTATAGTGTTAGTACATAATGTGTTTATATTGTTATAGTTAGTACATAATGTGTTTATATTTGTTATAGTTAGTACATTAGTGTTATATAGTTATTAGAGTAGTACATAATGGTTAATAGTGTATAGTTAGTACGAATTGCTTTATAATGTTATTAGTGTAGGAATAATGTGTCTTATTATTGTATAGAGTTAGACATAATGTGTTTATATAGTTATAGTTAGTAATAATGTGTATATAGGTTAGGTAGTATATATATCAGTGTTTATATAGTATAGTGAGTATATAATGTGTTTATATTGTAGAGTTTAGAGTTAGTAAATAATGGTTTATATTGTTAAGCACGTTAGTACATAATGTTGTATGATAGTTATAGTGTTAGCTACATAATGTGTTTTCCATATATCGCGTTATAGTGTTAGTATATAATGTGTTTCACGTATGAATCTAAAGCACGCAGGCTAGTAGCAGTCGTCTGTACGCAACCCTGCCAGGATGCTTTGTTATTAGAGGAGCAGTTAAGTTCAGTAATATCGCTGCTATACGCCGGTTCAAAGAGGGGGGGTGCGATATTACAATCATTATCGTAATTATTAAATCCTTATTGGAGAAATGGAGAAAATACTACATCTGTGAGTCTCTCTCTCGCTTGACGGTGTTTCGCAAGGAATTCTGGGTACTGGCGTTTCGAGGGCTATACAGTCCGAACACTTGGCCCCGCCCCTCCGTCCCAACAGGTACTGGGACAACCCACCCCTACACGTGAACGCACAAAACAAAGGGGAGGGGCTAAGGGGTGCGATGGGATTGGGCCTCGATGTTTCGTTACCTTGGAGACGAGGTCGATGTTAAACCTGCGTCCTTCCTTCACCAGCTGAGTGTAGCTGATCTTCTTCCTCATTGGCTCTGATTGGCGTTGAGGGACAGAGAGGCGGGACTGAGCTGTCTCTGGCTCCTCCCCAACAGTCTGAGCAGCCTGTGATTGGACACAACATCTGTCTGTCACCATCATAAAGATCTGTGAATGGCTGTTAGACATCATTTTTGACCCCACCCTCCACACCTGTTCTTCCTCTTCTCCTTCAGCCACTTCCTCTTTGCTTTCTTTGTCCTGTAAACCTGCAATTAAAACAAGAACATGTTGATGGATCATGGATCATAACATGTGGCTCATGGATCACAGAGTGGAGATGTGAGACTGAGCTTGTCATCTTAATGTGAAGTTAAAATATGTACATACATGTTAATAAATGTAAATATGTCAGTCCACAGTAACGCTGCTCATTAAAATGTGATTCATCATCAGTGTCACAGTGAAGAAACAATATTTAACACAAGACTAAAACCTGAAGATCCTGTCTCTGTTTCTTTAACAGCATCCTCAGCTTCTTCTTCTGTGGTGTCTGGAGGATCAGGAGCTTCCTCCTCCTCCTCGTCTTCTTCACTAAAAACACACCACACCTGAGAGTCAGAGCTTCAGGTGACTAACCAAGACAAAAGTTAAAACAAGAAAACTGTTATGCTGATAACAAATGAGATCAAGTACGTGTAACACCTGTGTCACACTTGTGTTTCATTGATTCTCAGTATTTACCCGGGTCGTGGGGACTTTCATGAATTTACCTGGTGAAACAGAAAACCTGCAGGTTAGTGACGGAGGTGGAGTCAGAGTTACACAGATAGATCAGCTCTTCCCCTTCCTCCAACAGGCTCGACCAATCCTGGACCGGCTCGGGCTGAGACTCCTCCTACCACACACACACACACACACACAGGTTACAACATTCACAAGACTTCTGACATCACTTCCTGCAGTGAAACCAGCAGCCGACGCGGCGTTGTGCTCACATGGTGCTGTTGGATCCAGGTGAGCAGGCTGTTGAAGGTGAAGCTGGCCCAGTTGGCTGCATAGTAACTCCTCCTGAAACCACAGGAAGCTGCGTCACTGAGGTAAACCACCAGTCGCCTTTCATTCATCAATAAATGATTCAATGAATCAATGAGCAACTAATTAACTGATCAATTCCTCCCTTGACTGGAAACTAAGACAACTATTGACAAATAGGAAATAAAGATTTAGATATTTAATACCTGGCACATTAATACTATTTAGTTGATGTGTATCCAGTGTTTCCCCTACCATTATATTAGCGGGGCGCCCCGCCCCGCCAACGGCACCCCCCGCCCCCCCAGAAGGTCAAGCAAAATGTTTTTATTTTTCCAATATAGCGCCAGATCTCAACATAAGTCATTTAAGGTTACCTTTCCTATAAACATGTCTATAGCTTGTAGTTCCATCCCGATGCGCGTGCACACACACGGACACGTGCACGTGCGCACACACACACACACACACTGACACGCGCACACACGTGAGCCACCGCCCCGCCCCACCCCCCCAAAGCTGTAAACCTAGGGGAAACTCTGGTATCTACAGTTTTTATAACGTATTTATATTAATTTATGGATTTTTTTACTTCATTTTACCTATAGTTCATTTGTGAGTTTTCATTATTCTGTGATGGATTATTATTCAAGTCCATTGATCAGAGTGACTGGACTACAGATCAGGGATGACTGACAGACGCTTGATGACTGACGAGAGACTGACTGATGACAGACAGAGAGACTGACTGACAGAGACAGACTGACTGACTGACTGACTGAGAGAGACTGACTGATGACAGAAGACTGACTGACTGATGACAGACAGAGGAGACTGACTGACTGATGACAGACAGAGAGACAGACTGACAGACAGACAGACTGACTGACTGATGACAGACAGACATATTGACAGACAGACATATTGACAGACAGACAGACAGATTGACTGAGAGACAGATTGACAGACAGACAGACAGATTGACTGATGACAGACAGACTGACTGACAGCTTGACAGACAGAGAGACAGACAGACAGACAGACTGACTGACAGCTTGACAGACTGACTGACAGACAGACAGACAGACTGATTACCTGTCGACATGAAGAACTCGCTGACCGACCCTGGAACAGGCAGCAGCGACCACCGACTCCACGAGCCCTGCACACATGGATCATCATCAAGTATCAGTGAAGCTCGTCACAGGACCCGGGACCAGAGCCTGTTAGCATGATGCTATGCTGCCTGTTAGCATGATGCTATGCTGCCTGTTAGCATGATGCTATGCTGCCTGTTAGCATGATGCTATGCTGCCTGTTAGCATGATGCTATGCTGCCGTTGCAGCGGAGCTAACGTTTTAACCCGAGCGCTCTTTCCCCAGAGCAGCTAACAGCCGGGCGCTAGCTGCTAGCCGTTGCCTTTCAAACGAAGGGGTCGTTAGCCGCTAGCTAACCTGCTCTATGTCCCGGGTTGTCCCAGTTTAACCCGGGATTCGGTGGCATTAGCGCGCAGACGTCACAGACCCAGGTGTTCGTTTACCTGTGCCCAGAATGACGACGTCAAATTCAGACGGTAGATCCTCGGCAGCCATGTTGTTTGCAGGGAAACTCTGTCACGTGACAGGGATCAGTGATGACGTCACACACGGCGAACATTGACTTTTCAAAATAAACGTCACATTATACTTTTTTTACATTCATTTCAAATAAAGGAAAAACGACTAAAGATTTTTCTTCATCCAGCAAAATCAAATTCAGCTAAGCGAACTGCTGCTAACTGATTGTTGTAAGGGTGTGGTGTGGCCACTGGACCAGAGGAGCAGATCATACACATCAGCTGATCACAGGTCAGTCGGGATGGCGTCATGAAGCGTCACGCAGCAGTGACGCTTCATCCAACTGGTTCCCTCAGGGGCAGAAGCTTACTGGGGCTTCGTGTGCTCTACTGGGCCACCTAGTGGACAATACATGTGAAACAGGCAGAGTGATCATAATGACAACATGTCTTTGGAGTGTCAAGCTTTGAATTGAATTAATGAATGAATGATGTTTGTGATGCCAATACATAAATTATGAAGTTATTAATATGGTGCCTGTCTTTGTGATACAATGGCGGGGTCCAAAGGGAAAGTGGAAACAAATCGGGCCGAGGGTTGTGATGTGAAAGTGCTTGTGTTACTTGGTTGTGACTCTGCTTATGTTTCTAGGGACAACATGTAACACGTAAAATGAGGATAACATTTTAATCATTTTTATTTAAAAATAACAACTTCTCCACAGTGCTGGGTTTCAGGCGGTTTCTTTTTCTTGAGATTCTTTCACCTGCTTTAGAAAAGACCGTGTCCCAGGGCACAGCTGAAGCTGGGGTACAGAGAAAAGCTACAGCAGGTTTGTTCAAGTTGGGATATACATGGTTCTGTCCTTCCCAATACTGTGGGGGGTTCTCCAATCTTCCAATGTTTGGTTCCCCCAGGTACTGTTGGACCTCCACTGTTGCGTCCGCAGTGACATTTTGTGTCCTCGTCTGCAGGACTTTGGTGTCCAAACGCTGCCACAGTTTGCTACCTAAGACGGACAAACAGTTAGTATATAATGTGTTTATATAGTTATAGTGTTAGTATATAATGTGTTTCACGTATGAATCTAAAGCACGCAGGCTAGTAGCAGTCGTCTGTACGCAACCCTGCCAGGATGCTTTGTTATTAGAGGAGCAGCTAAGTTCAGTAATATCGCTGCTATACGCCGGTTCAAAGAGGGGGGGTGCGATATTAGAGGAAGTTGCACCTTGTGAAGCCTGATGAGACAAATTGTGATTGTAAATGTGGGTTCAAACATGAGATTGATTGACTTAACTTAAAGTTTGTTCATGTGTTTGAAATTCTCCAGCAGATCCAAAGGACTGTCTCCGGATGGTTCTTGTTGGGAAAAGGGCAGCAGGAAACACCATCTTAATGAAGAAGGTCTTTGAATCATCAGTTTCTGTTTCCTCAGTGAGGAAAGTGTGTAAGAGAGAAACAGTGAAGGTTCAGGGCCAAACACTGGAGGTCATTGATACTCCAGCTCTGTTTGACACCGAGCCGAGTAATGAGGTGAAGACAGAAATCGCTAAGTGCATCATATACGCTGCTCCTGGACCTCATGTGTTCCTGATCATCGTCAAGGCAGACAGATCCACCAAAGAAGAAGAAGAAACAGTGAAAATCCTTCAGATGCTGTTTGGAGAACAGGCTGCACGTTACACCATGACCCTGTTCACCCGTGGAGACGATCTGGAGGCAGACGCCGTCTCCATAGAAAAAGTCATTGGTAAAAATAAGGTTCTCAGCGACTTCCTCCATCAGTGCAAAGGATACCATGTTTTTAACAACAGAAATAAAGATCCTGCTCAGGTCCATGAGCTGCTGAAGAAGATCAACACAATGGTTGAGAGAAATGGAGGAAGCTACTACACCAACAAGATGTTCCAAGAGGCTGAGCCAGCGTAGAAGAAAAGATGATTCAACTTTTGAAGGTTAACCCACTGAGGGACCGGGATGCCGCAAGAACTGAAGCAAAAGAACATGTGGCAATGTTTGGAGATGGTTTCTTCGGCTGTCTTGGAGCAACTGTTGGAGGTGCTATTGGAGCAGGTGTTGGAGGTCCTGTTGGAGCAGGTGTTGGAGGTCCTGTTGGAGCAGGTGCTGGAGGTCCTGTTGGAGCAGGTGCTGGAGGTGCTATTGGAGCAGGTGCTGGAGGTCCTGTTGGAGCAGGTGCTGAGGTCCTGTTGGAGCAGGTGCTGGAGGTCCTGTTGGAGCAGGTGTTGGAGGTCCTGTTGGAGCAGGTGTTGGAGGTCCTGTTGGAGCAGGTGCTGGAGGTCCTGTTGGAGCAGGTGCTGGAGGTCCTGTTGGAGAGGTTTTATTAAAATCTGAACATGTAAACACAACGTAACAGCAGGTGTGAACGGGGCCTCAGGCTACGTGTCAGTGCGACAACATTTATTAACGTCACTAAATCATTTTTGTATTGTCTGACTCCGCCCCCTACTGGTCCAGAGGGGGTGGGGCTGGGGAGATGAAGTTCCTTCCTTTCAGATCAGCCACTCCCACCTGACAGGTGATGCTGGTTTCAGACCAGCAGGTGAACTCCAGAGAGTCGTCTCCAGAGCTTCTCCAGAGTTTGTGTTTCACAGCTGAACAACTCAGCAGCAGGTTTCCTGCACAGACTCGTTCACACAGCATCAGATCCTCCTCCTGGTTCAGGTGAGGGGGGGAGACAGAGACAGGAAGTGACGCTGTCTTTCATCACCGTGGTGACAGGATCTTTCTTTAAAGGTTCAGTGTGTAACATTCAGGGGAAAGGATCTATTGGCAGAAATTGAATATAAAATAATCCTAGTGACGTTTTCACGAATGTGTTTCATCTAAATTGTACGAACTGGTTTTCTTTGCCCTAAAATTGACCTTTTATTGAAAAGCTTTATCTTTAAATGCTTTATTTAAAGCCCTCGTTAGCGTTAAACACGTTTATCAACGAGCTAGTAACAGCAAGTCCTTAACGAGGTGCACAAACAGGTTAATTAACGTGGACACGCCCCCAAATTCATCTCAACTGACCTGAAAACTAAAATCACATCAACACATTATTAATGAATTTGACTTTTGAGAAGAAACCAAACAAACTGAGGGTAAAATTTTATTGATGATTTTCCCCAAACTAATTAATAACTATTGATTTTACATTAAAACAACTTTTTCAACAAAAACCCAAAACACGGATCATCTGTGACCTTTGACCTCCCACTGTTCACATGATGCTGTTGCATCTCAATGATCAAGAGAAACACGGAGGAAGAGGAAATGAAAGTAGAGATTCAGATTTCAGTATTTCGGTCTCTTCACGTCGACCCTGAAAAAAATAAAGTTATCAGATGTTAAAACTATCAGCTCTCCTTTGATTGGCTGATGATGATGATGATGATGATGATGAACTCACCCGTCGGCCTCCATCTTCTTCCTCTTCTCTATGATCTGATCGAGACAGAGAGAGAGAGAGTTTAAATAACCTGGTTATACTAAACCAGAGGTGGGAACTAACAAAGTAAAAATACTTTATAACTTGTACTTTAGTACATTTTTCAGGTACTTTAAAGTATTTCTTTTTCTGATGACTTTATACTTTAACTCTACATTTAAACACAAATATCTGAACTTTTACTTCTTGTCACTTTGGTTTAATGTGTTTGAGAATTATAGTTTTTTATTTGCAGCCTCAAAACAGATTGAACCTAAATGAAGAACAACACAGATGATTGGTTGTTGTGCATCAGTTCAGATCAACAACAGACGTAACGAGGTGAAGACTCGACTGGAGAAGAGGAGCACGAGTCTGATGAAGAGCAACAAGATGAAGAAAGAGAAGAATCAAACATCACTGACACAAAGCTGTCAACGTTTCATCCAACCTGTGAAATCATCTTTATCATTGTTAGATACTTTATTAACTCCGGTCACATCAGTCGATAGAAAGGATCTTCGGAGGGAAACTTTGAGCTCTTACTCAAGTAAAGACGTGGAATCAGTACTTTAACACAAATATCTGTATTTATATTGTACTTATATAGTTTCTAGTCTTGATGACGAGTACATTTTATTGCCATTCACACAGTTTCACACAGAGCATCTAGTGGCAGCACTTTTCTTTTCTATGAGGGGCCATTCGGGGTTCAGCATCTTGCCCAAGGACACTTCGGCATGCAGATGGGAAAGAAAGGATCGAACCGCCGACGACCGCTCTACCCCCTCAGCCACAGCTGCTCCGAAAAGAATGATTACAGGTAAAGAATGTGTGTACATTTTCCACGTGGGCTGACGAGTCATGTGACCATGTATCAGCTGAGGTTTGTAAACACTGGTGTCTCACCGCGCTGATCTTCTTCCACTGCCGGTCCAGTTCTGCCTTCTCATTGGTCTCTTTGAAGCGACGAGTCTTGCGACCCTCGGACATCTTGATGCCGTACTGGAAGGCGGCCCTGCGGGGACAAACGTCATGGTGACATCATGATGGTCTTACTAGCAGCACAGCGAGTGGCCTGTGAGTCAGAGCTGAAGGATGCACACGTACTTTGGCAGCGCCTCCTTGTTGTTCATGTAATCAGAGTACTCCTCCTGAGTGTCGAAGTCCCAGCGGCCGAGAGGACCCTTCTTATTGCCCTGAAACACACACGCACACGTCACATGACCTCCGCTGCTTCCTGTTCGCAGCACTGACGTCATTCACTTCCTGTCAGCTGTGACATGGCGCCTCCAGCTGCAGCTCGACTGTTAAATGTCTGATAGAATGACACGAATGAGGAGCTCTGCAGACAGGTGCATGCTGGGAACTGTAGTTACCTGGTCCATCTTACTGTAGTCCACCTCCTCATCACTGTCCACAGCCAGGTCGTCCATCCTGCACACACACAAATCCATTGTAAATATATAACAGACATTATTAGTTGTGGTTGAAGTGTGTGTGTGTGTGTGTGTGTGTGTGTGTGTGTGTGTGTGTGTGTGTGTGTGTGTGTGTGTGTGTGTGTGTGTGTGTGGTGTGTGTGTGTGTGTGTGTGTGTGTGTGTGTGTGTGTGTGTGTGTGTGTGTGTGTGTGTGTGTGTGTGTGTGTGTGTGTGTGTGTGTGTGTGTGTGTGTGTGTGTGTGTGTGTGTGTGTGTGTGTGTGTCTTACGTAGCCGGGTAACACTCCGCGTACGAGTTGGATCCTCCAAAGAAATCTCCCAGTTGTTCTTTACTGTCTCTTCTCTGAGAACCAGGCTCCTGGCTCTGCCATTGGCTGCCGGCTGCTCCTGCAAACTTCTCGTTGATGACCTTGATTTGGTCTCTGACTGATCCTGGACCTGAACAACATTATTGATCAGGAGGTCGTCAGGTCACATGACGCTGGTCATTACAGCGTTGAACTGAGACATCACAGAATCAAAAATCGAGTCAATGAAGTTGAATTAATTGAGGAAAAGTCTCACCTGTCTCCACGTCCACGACCTGGAGAGAGAAACAGACCGTTAGTGATGGACCAAAATGTACACCCATCTGTGTCTCCACCCATACGTGTCTCCACCCGTCAGTCCGTCTCCACCACCTGTCCATCTATCTGTCTCCACCACCCATCTCACCTGGTGTTCGTCTCCTCTGGGTTTCTCAAAGTAGCTTTGTCTCCTGCTCTTGCTATCGTCCTCTCTATCTCGGTTGTCCTCTCTGTCTCTGTGGTCCTCTCTGTCTCTGTGGTCCTCTCTGTCTCTGTGGCGCTCTTTGTCTCTGGGGGCTTCTTTGTCTCTGGGGGGCTTGTACATGGCAGTGCCGGACGGGATGTAGTCTCCGATGTCCTCAAAGATACTGAGACAGAGACAAAAGTGAGCGTTTGATTTTCAAACCACACAATGTGATGTTGTAGTCAACTGACCTGATATCAGCTTCAGGAGCTCGTTTATCATCCAGTTTCCCTGAAACACACACACACACACACACACACACACGTCAGCTGTTACTCTGTGACACGTCTCTGTTACCGTGGTTACATGGTGCTTCAGTACCTTTGTCCTTCTTCTTGATCTTCTTGTGTCGTGTCCCTTGTCTGAGGTACGACAGGATCTGAGTCAGTTTAGAAATCACGATATCGTTGGTGGTGAGAGTCGTCTGAGCCTGAGAGACGGACACAAACACACACTTAAATTGAGCTGACGCTTTTATCCAGAGCGACTCACAATAAGTGCATCAACCATGAGGAACAAACCAGAACAACAAGAATCAAGAAGTACGATTTTCTTCAAGAAAGCCAAACTACAAAGTTCTACTTGTAAGTGACATAAGTGCTACTATTTTCTTATCCAAGCTTTAGTCTGAAGAGATGTGTCTTCAGTCTGGAGGAAGATGTGCGGACTTCCTGTCCTCATGTCCATGTGGAGCTGGTTCCCGTTTAGGAGCCAGGACAGGAAACAGTCCTGATGTTGAGTGACAGCTGTCCCTCACAGTGAGGGAGCAGCTGATTGGTCGATGCAGAGCGGAGTGAACGGGCTGGGGTGTGATGTTTGACCATGTCCTGGATGTAGACTGGACCCGATCCGGTCACAGCACGGTACCAAGTACTAGAGTTTTGAAACGGATGTGGGCAGCTACTGGTAACCAGTGAAGGGAGCGGAGGAGCGTGAGTGAACTCAGGTTAAAGACCAGTGGAGCTGCTGGTTCCTGGATGAGCAGCAGAGGTCGGAGGGCAGCAGCAGGTAGACCTGCCAGGAGGGAGGGGCAGTAGTCTAGGTGTGAGACGACCAGGGCCTGGACCAGAACCTGCACCAGAGCCTGGACCAGAACCTGCACCGCCCTCTGAGTGAGAAGGGGGCGTATCCTCCTGATGTTGTGCAGCATGAATCTACAGGAACGTGTTGTTGCTGTAATGTTTGCAGTGAGGGAGAGTTGGCTGTCGAGTGTCACACCCAGGTTCCTAGCTGTCTGGGGGGGGGGTTAACACGGAGTTGTCACAAGTAATAGTTAGGTCGTGGGTGGGAGGAGCCTTTCTCTGGAAGGAAAAGTAGTTCCGTCACATGAAATGAAAAGGTTTCTTAGATTCTGACGACAATGAAGTAGGAACACGACATGTTCATCATCTAAAGAAGCTGAACTGTCAGTCACAGCCAGAGGGCGCTGTCACAACAACCATGTTCAGTCTGAAGCTAAACATCAGGTACGAAAGGTTCCTCAGACCAAGAGGTGTTCTGGGTCTGGATCAAACTGAACCTGGTTCTGTTGGTTTGCAGTGAAAACACTTTGTTGGATAGTTTGGACTTTTGGACCAATCACAGGAAGTAGAGACAGAATTAAACAGTAGTAGAAGAAGAAGAAGAAGAAGAAGAAGTAGAAGAAGAAGAAGAAGCAGCTGCAGTCTTCACCTCCGATGATATAATGTTTGAACCACGAGGACGTTCATTTGGTGCATTTGAACTAGTGTGGAGTACTGTAGACTGTAGAGTACTGTCGAGTACTGTGACTGTAGAGTACTGTGGAGTACTGTAGAGTACTGTAGAGTACTGTAGACTGTAGAGTACTGCAGAGTACTGTGACTGTAGAGTAGTGGAGAGTACTGTGACTGTAGAGTACTGTGGAGTACTGCAGAGTACTGTGACTGTAGAGTACTGTAAACTGTAGAGTAGTGGAGAGTACTGTCGAGTACTGTGACTGTAGAGTACTGTGGAGTACTGTAGAGTACTGTGACTGTAGAGTACTGTAGAGTAGTGGAGAGTACTGTGACTGTAGAGTACTGTGGAGTACTGTGACTGTAGAGTACTGTGGAGTACTGTGACTGCAGAGTACTGTGACTGTAGAGTACTGTAGACTGTAGAGTAGTGGAGAGTACTGTTGAGTACTGCGCCTGAAGGTGCTGATGCTGCCAGTAATACCATCATGGTGTTACCATGGCAACCAAATGAAGCTCTTCTTTCATGTCCTCCATTCAAACAGAAAGACTACTACCCCCCCCCCCCCCAACTGACGATACGTCAGAGGCCGTCTACAAACGAATCAGAGTCAAGTACAGGTAGACTCCGCCCGCGTAGGTGATGACGACAGGACGTACGTATGTCATACAAAATTGTTTAGTCCCTAAATTAAAATGTGAAACCAAAACTAACAGATCAAATGAACTAACCTCCATGCTGGGACAGTCGGCTTTGCTGCGGATCAGAGTGGTCGGGATGTCTGTGTCAGTGAACTCATCGTCCAGGTCGACCACGTACGCCATCCTGCCCGGCAGGAAGAGCTCGTTCCTCTCGACCAGGCCGGTCCTAAACACCACGCGGTAGATGTTCCTACCTGGGGTGGGGGGGGGGGGTTACACACATGATCCACACACATGATGAAACTAACATGTGACCAAGTGTGATCAGACTCACCCAGACGAGTCTTGAACTCGATCTTCTCCTCTGGCTCCACGTCTTTCCTGACAGACCAGAGAGAGGTCAAAGGTCAGACAGGGGTCAAAGGTCAGACAGGGGTCAAAGGTCAGACAGGGGATGATGTTTCATACTTTGCCTCTTTCTGGACTTTCTCCATCATGTCTTCTTCTTCTTTCTCTTTACTGGTGATCTCCGCTCTCACCTGTCAACGTTCAGTCAAAGGCACAACCCTGATGTTTTATATTTTGATATATTTATATGTTGTTAGCATCATATAAGAGTGAGTTAGGTTTTGTAACACAGCATTATATATATTTTCTGTGTCTGACCTTCTGCAGCAGAGCGAAGTCCAGACCTTTCACCAAGTGGGTATGTTCCATGTCACCTCCCAAAAACTTTGACTCCTGGATCAACTGCCGACGTTTCTCTGCAGCCGACTTATCTCTGAAAGAACAAAAACAATATCCAACTCGTCAGGAGTTAGCATTAGCAGTACTCACGCCTCAGTGTTGGGTCCGACAGCACTGTAGTTAGCTGTGCTGTTAGCATAGTTAGCATTACTCACGCCTCAGCGGTGGGTCCTACAGCTCTGTAGTTAGCTGTGCTGTTAGCATAGTTAGCATTAGCAGTACTCACGCCTCTGCAGTGGGTCCTACAGCTCTGTAGTTAGCTGTGCTGTTAGTTTTATTGTGAAGGGTCACCCACTGATGTTTTGTTTTGGGAGCGTTGACTAGTTGTGAAAAAGTAAACAGGCATATTGTCCTGATTGTACTGTTACCTCCAGTATAGGTGACGTAAACTCTCGACTACATTTATAACGGTTAATAGGAAGAGAGAGAGAGAGGGTGTGTGTGTGTGTGTGTGTGTGTGTGTGTGTGTGTGTGTGTGTGTGTGTGTGTGTGTGTGTGTGTGTGTGTGTGTGTGTGTGTGTGTGTCAGCTGCTGCTTCTGGTCAGAAACAGAAAGTAAACAAGGATTTCTCTTCTCGCTGTGAACTCCTCTGGAGTTTTTGGTTCAGTGTTGGTGGAATGAGGCTGTTCCACCAGTTCACCGCAGCGCGCACACAGAACGTGACTCGCGAGAGGCACGACACAATTGTTGGATATCTTAGTTTTTACAATTCTTATGGTTATGAAACTGTGATTATCGTAAAATCGGTTAATTCCGACATCCCTACTCTGTAGTTAGCTGTTCTGTTAGCATAGTTAGCATTAGCAGTACTCACGCCTCTGCAGTGGGTCCTACAGCTCTGTAGTTAGCGGTGGTGCTGATCAGCTCCGTCTCTTCGTAATCTTTGTTGACTCCATCTCGTCTCTCTCTTGCTCGATCTCTGTACTTCTCGGCCAGCTCTCGCTCCCGCTCCATCTCCTGCTGACGTAGCTTAGCATAGTAGCTGTAACACACAACAATACATGATAACACGATCAGCTGACGGTCCTATTAGCAGAGTTCAGTTTGACCTGAAAATAACCTCCTCAGCAGGTCAACCCTCAACTCTGTAGTGGGAGTTGTGTTTCAATCAACAACAGGAGGAGCCAGTTAGTACATCATCACGCCGGCAGTGCTGGGTCGTGCACACTGCAGGAAACATGGATCAGGTCTAACGCTCGCAGACAAACACGTCTGGTACATTTAAATTCAAATTTACACTTTCCGGGTGATGCTCTGTGATGGGGAGGAACTTCCTGTGTGTAGGAGAATCTTCAACCTGAGTGACACTGTGCCTGCTCCACACTCACCTCTTCTTCTTCCTCCTCCTCGCGGCGGGATCCTCATCCTCATTGTAGTCCCTCGGCATTCTGGGAAACAAACAACGGATGAACCCATGAAAAATCGAATGTACCCTCTGACGGCAGACGCGGAACGTCAGCAGTGTTTTGTTACTCACTCATGGTGTCGAGACTTGGAGGGCGGGGCTGAGGAAGGAGCCGCCCGCGGTGTCATCAGCAATTTCCTGAAGTCATCATTAGTCAGTTTGGACCTGAGGAGACACATGGTTGTGTTAACTCTCTCTCTCACACACACACACACACACACACACACACACACGGCGCCTGTACTATGAAGTTCAACATACCCAGGATATCTTTACATTATCAGGGTGAACTTAACCTAACAAACACAGGCTTAACGGTAACATGATGCTGGTTATCAACTCGTTAAGTCCACCCAGGTTTTCCCCCTGGTGACATTTGGTAAAAATATATGACTTGACCACGATATAATAACGTGTGAACAAGATATATAACTCGGGGCCACGAGATCTGAATCTGAAGTGAAGAAGCCTCTTGATGAGAAACGTTTGAATCCCATGATGTAGACTCTATAATGTTTAGTATTTAATAATATATTTTCATAAGATAAAACTACTTAAAGGTAGTAGACAGTATGTGGTACTGTGAGCACTTTGCTCCTACGGGTCAGGCTGGTTCTGTTGGGCTCCAGCTGCTAACAAAGGTTTATCCTCTGAGGAGAATCTAGATCTTTCAGAGCCTCAGAGACTAACAATCCACACCAGCTCCACGGATTCTCTAAGAACGCTGATGGACTCACTCTGACATTCCCCAGGAGGCTGCAGGGAAAGACCCAGAAAATGTCTAGAGACACTGACTCAGACATTTGTTCTCACAGAGAGAACCAGCAGAACATGTGAGGAACATGTCAGAGCTTCATGTCTGAACCCCCCCCCCCCCCCCCCCACACACAGTTGAACTCACTGAGCTGCGGCTCGGTGCTCGTCCACCTCGTGGCCATCAGGAGCGAGAGGGTTGGAGTAACTTTCAGCTTAAAGAAAACAGACCGCATGTTAGAGACCGACAGCAGGGGGCGCTGACACACACACACACACACACACACACACACACACACACACACACACACACACACACACACACACACACACACACACACACACACACACACACACACACACACACACACACACACACACACACACACACACACACACACACACACACACACACACACAATATAAAGTGACTCGTAAGGTTATTTGTCAATAATGATTCATGATAATAAATAAAATGATTCTGGATCAACACAGATTGAATATAAACTTTACTGATCCACAGAATGATCTGATTAAATCATGAATCATTAGACTGGAAGTGCTTGTTCCGTTTGTAGAAAGGTGTCACGTTAACTTTACTATCGATAATATATTAATGATCGATAATCAGCTGCTCAGTTACGGTTGATCTCAGTAATAAAACCATGTAGATTAAAATGGAGAGAAAACATTTAAAGTAAAGTTTCTCTTCTGTTCTTTCAGCTTCGTGTTTCTGTCGAAGAGAAAAGCAACAACAGCTGTTTACTACTGACTCGGAGCTATGCTCGGCTAACTGATGCTAACAGAACACAAGTCCTGCAGTCTGATACAGATCCGGGTTAGTTCCAGTCTAATTGTTTTTATTCCGAATTAGACTGAAGCGTTTCTGCTGAGTGCAGCCAGCAGCTAAACGCTAGCAGCTAGCAGCTAAACGCTAGCAGCCAGCAGCTAAACGCTAGCAGCCAGCAGCTAGCAGCTAGCATCGCAGTGAGCGCGTGCTAACGGTGCGTAGTGGCTTCTTGTGTGTGAACGTGTTTCAGAACAAACTCACTCTCCGGCATCTTCGGCGTCTTTTCTGCTTCACAGTGAGAAACTGGTTCTTCCTCCCCAGACAAGGACCTCCACTAGCTCAGTTAGCTTTCAGCTAACAGCAGCGGCTCCCTGCGTCACTTCCTCTTCCGTTAGAGCTCATACACAGCGCCCCCCGCAGGAGGCCACGGTCACTGACACGTAGAAACCAAACTCATGATTCAATGACGTCATGTGAACTTGTTTTTCAGATTATACGTCACAAGGTGGAAAAACTTCTGCCATGATTTATCTCGGTCACATTTATCACAACAACCTGACGTCTTAAATGCTCTGTATATATATATATATCTCAATCACATTTTATATATAAAGCTCATATTCAGTTTCTCTCATTGATCTTAAGATGCAACATCCTCTGTTCTTAACCCTCCAGAGTAAAAGTACCAAACATTACAAGGTAAGAGGTATTGTTCCTGTGTAAAGCCTTGGGTTTCTTGAAAGGGGCGATATAAACTCAAGTTATTTATTATAGGACCTTTAAAAGGTGCAAAAAGAGGGCTCAGTTTTTAACACCTTACATTTATCGATATATGGAGCAGAACATGCACCGGACTTCTATGAATAAAACCACATTTCAGTGAAGCCTTCAGCCAATCAGAGTAGAGCTGTGCAGAAGTAACTAGGAGGATATCAGAGACATTTAGACTTGGTGTAAATGACCTCGTTTAAAGTGGATTATGATTATCGAGGCTTGTTTTTTTCTGTCAACATTTACTTCAGTTGTATTGGATTCTGCTCTAACAAAGTTTACCCCTGAAACTCCAGAAGTGTTTTGTGGACTCAAACACTTCACATCCTCCAGCTGCAGCACCCTTATGACAACACAGCTCCCCCCCCCCCCCCCCCTGCCATCAGAGGTGACTTCCTAAAACAACGAAAGCCAGCGAAGTGAAATTATGGAATGAAGAAACAGTGAGGTTAAATAATTAACATTTATTCACATTAACACATTTACAGAGGAGTCCTGGACTGAACCACTTCAGTCAAGAGGGGGGGAGGGGGTATTAGGGTTTGGGCTGAACCAGCGTGTGCAGAGCTGAGGCCACCTGATCAGCTGACATGTTGTCCACGGAGATGCTGCTCTCTTTTCCGAAATCTGAAGACAAAACACAAACATCAGTTTTATTGACCCATGTAGAAACATAACCGAGCTGACTCCGCCTCTAACTGAACCCTGAGAGTTGTCATCTCACCAGTGAAACCGTCAATGTCCCATGATGCCATGCGGTCAGACTCACCGTATCTGGCCCAGACTCGGGCCTGGACTCCCGAACACTCTCGGATCAGGATGGGGAATTCTGGGTTGGACTTCTTCAGAGTCACATAGTTCTGCTCCACAAAGTCTCTGTCAACACAGGAAACAGTCTGAGATCAGCAGTTAGCAGTGTTCCCTCACTCTACTGTTAGCAGTGTTCCCTCACTCTGCTGTTAGCAGTGTTCCCTCACTCTACTGTTAGCAGTTAGCAGTGTTCCCTCACTCTACTGTTAGCAGTTAGCTGTGTTCCCTCACTCTGCTGTTAGCAGTTAGCTGTGTTCCCTCACTCTGCTGTTGGCAGTTAGCTGTGTTCCCTCACTCTACTGTTGGCAGTTAGCTGTGTTCCCTCACTCTACTGTTAGCAGTTAGCTGTGTTCCCTCACTCTGCTGTTAGCAGTTAGCTGTGTTCCCTCACTCTGCTGTTAGCAGTTAGCTGTGTTCCCTCACTCTACTGTTAGCAGTTAGCTGTGTTCCCTCACTCTGCTGTTAGCAGTTAGAAGATAGATTTATTGATCCCACACACATGCACATGCAAACACTACATGCAAATGGAGGAAATTTGTCCTCTGCTTTTAACCCATCTGTGAACACAGTAGGGCACAACACACACAATGAGCACACAGAGCAGTGGGCAGCCATGGACGGCGCCCGGGGAGCAGATGTTGGGGGAGTAAGGTGCCTTGCTCAGGGGAACTTAGACAGTGGGGTAGGGAGAGTCCTTTGGACTTGAGCTGTGTTCCCTCACTCTGCTGTTAGCAGTTAGCTGTGTTCCCTCACTCTACTGTTAGCAGTTAGCAGTGTTCCCTCACTCTACTGTTAGCAGTTAGCTGTGTTCAGTCACTCTGCTGTTAGCCGTTAGCTGTGTTCCCTCACTCTGCTGTTAGCAGTTAGCTGTGTTCCCTCACTCTACTGTTAGCAGTTAGCAGTGTTCCCTCACTCTACTGTTAGCAGTTAGCTGTGTTCAGTCACTCTGCTGTTAGCCGTTAGCTGTGTTCCCTCACTCTGCTGTTAGCAGTTAGCTGTGTTCCCTCACTCTGCTGTTAGCCGTTAGCTGTGTTCCCTCACTCTGCTGTTAGCAGTTAGCTGTGTTCCCTCACTCTGCTGTTAGCAGTTAGCAGTTAGCTGCCGTCACTATCCATGTTGCCCGGACGGGTTGTGGATGTGATCGTCGCGGCTCTCTCTGCCTCTACAGGCGGACTCGAAGCTCACCTGGCCCCCTGGCTGGCCGCGGAGGTCTGGCAGAGGTGGACCCGGATCTCTCGGAGGTTCTGACTCAGTCTGGAGCTCAGACTTCTGACCGCAGCAGACGCCATCTTTACTTCCTGCTGAAGTCAAGGACGAGGGAGGGTTCATGCAGCCCGGGGTTTATCCTGACAGGCACTGACAGTCAAGTGTTTCACCCCATGGTTTGTCTTTGCAGGCACCAACCCAGCTGTACATATATGAAGCCTGATGAATCTAATCACTTAGTCCAACTTCAGGAACGTCTCAAGAACATCAAGGTCTGGACGACCCACAACTTCTTACTTCTTACTTCAGACTGAGCTCATTTGTCCCTGAACATCCCAGAGAAACCCAGTGTGACCAGATAGTCCCCTTGGTGTTGGTTTGGCCCCAGCTCCACTGTGAGGGACCTGAGTTAGGACCAGGACATGTGACCCACATATAAAACAAGTCTCTAGGACAGCTTTCTTCCACCTGCACAGTATTAGGAACACTAGGAACATCCTGTCTCAGAAGGAGAAACTCGTCCATTTGTTCCCTCGAGACTGGATCAGTGTAACTCTTTATCATCAGGACGTCCCAGTGAGTCTGTGAGAAGCCTCCAGTTGGTCCAAGATGCTGCAGCACGAGTGCTGACAGGAACTAGGAGAGATCATATCACTGCTCTCAGCTTCTCTGCATTGGCTCCCTGTAAAACTCAGGATATCAAGATCCTGCTCCTCACATAGAAAGTCCTTAACAACCAAACCCTTCATATATCAAAGAGCTCATAACACTGTACTGTCCAAATAGATCACTGCACTCCCAAAACACAGGTTCTCCTGTGGTTCTAGAGCCTGTAAGAGTAGAACAGGAGGTAGAACCTTCAGCTACCAGGCTCCTCTCCTGTGGAACCAGCTCCCACTCTGGGTCTGAGTCTGTAAGAGTAGAACAGGAGGTAGAACCTTCAGCTGCCAGGCTCCTCTCCTGTGGAACCAGCTCCCACTCTGGGTTCTAGAGTCAGTAAGAGCAGAACAGGAGGTAGAACCTTCAGCTACCAGGCTCCTCTCCTGTGGAACCAGCTCCCACTCTGGGTTCTAGAGTCAGTAAGAGCAGAACAGGAGGTAGAACCTTCAGCTACCAGGCTCCTCTCCTGTGGAACCAGCTCCCACTCTGGGTCTGAGTCTGTAAGAGTAGAACAGGAGGTAGAACCTTCAGCTGCCAGGCTCCTCTCCTGTGGAACCAGCTCCCTCTCTGGGTTCTACAGTCTGTAAGAGCAGAACAGGAGGTAGAACCTTCAGCTACCAGGCTCCTCTCCTGTGGAACCAGCTCCCACTCTGGGTTCCAGAGTCTGTAAGAGCAGAACAGGAGGTAGAACCTTCAGCTGCCAGGCTCCTCTCCTGTGGAACCAGCTCCCTCTCTGGGTTCTACAGTCTGTAAGAGTAGAACAGGAGGTAGAACCTTCAGCTGCCAGGCTCCTCTCCTGTGGAACCAGCTCCCTCTCTGGGTTCTACAGTCTGTAAGAGTAGAACAGGAGGTAGAACCTTCAGCTACCAGGCTCCTCTCCTGTGGAACCAGCTCCCACTCTGGGTTCTAGAGCCTGTAAGAGTAGAACAGGAGGTAGAACCTTCAGCTACCAGGCTCCTCTCCTGTGGAACCAGCTCCCACTCTGGGTTCTAGAGCCTGTAAGAGTAGAACAGGAGGTAGAACCTTCAGCTACCAGGCTCCTCCAACTCTGGTTCAGAAGACGGACGTCCAATCTACATTAATGGTTTAAAATGTTCCCCTGTGATCAATTTTATAGTAAGAGCTACTCTCAGGTAAAAAAAATAATTAAAGGTTTCTGTGTTTTTGCTGAAAAAAAACAAAACCATCTACTTGAATGTACATGGACCATGAACCTCACGGACAAAATCATAAAACAGAAGACGGACAGATCTCTTACAGTGAGTTTTGTCTTAAGTAGTTAACAGAGGTTTATGAGTCGTAGCCATGTCATCAGCTGGAGGTAACTTTATTTAGAAACACAATTATTTGGTACAAATATTATGACAGTGAAAACCAGAGATACCTTCCACATGTTTCCATGATGATTCTGATTGGAGCAGAGAGGAAACAGGTGTAGACCTCAGGAAACCTGATGAGAACATTGAAAGAACCTTGCTCTCCAGTCTGATTCAGTTTCTCGTTAGAGTTTGATAACGTTAGCAGAAAGTGAGAAGCTGTATATGCGACATTGTGAACATCAAAACTTATTTAGTGTTTTTATGATCCGCTCATTTTACCATCAGTCTGACTCTCTTTGCTCCTGTTCACTCTCTTCACAAGATCTTGTCGTCGTTTCTCATTCAGAAGCTCCTGGATACGTTTGTTCTGTGTTCGCTCACGGAATGGTGGCATACGTGGGACAAAGTAGTTCTGCTGCCCTCTGGTGGCTTCCCCGTCCAGTCCCACGATCCGGTACGGGACCTCATCCACTGAGTTTTTCTCCTTCTTTGTGATTGTGAAGATGGAAGACGAAGACGTCGGCGCTGGTTCGGTTTCTGTCAGATTGAATTTAGTTTGAAGGCCTTTCCCACCTGATGATGTTGCAGTGATGATGTCATCAGGATCAAATGAGGTTGTGGTGGGAAACTCTGGGACGGCAAACGTCCGGATCAGCAGTGACAGTGGGCCATAAACCGTTGCCATGGGAACTGTAGCAGGAGGCGCTCTGGTAGTGGTGGTTTTCTTCTTGAATACATGTGGTGGAGCAGTTTCTCTTGGCCACCTTTTCGTTGTACTAGTACTAGTAGTTGTAGTGGTACTAGTAGAAGTAGTAGTAGTAGTTGGAACGATATCCAGAGACTCAGAGGGAACAGAAGGATCCTCGTAGGACGAATACTGGTCATAATCATCGTACTCCACGTATATGAAGTCAGTGCTGCTCCTGCTGGTAGGGGGAGGAGTCACAGTGAAGCTGTGAGGTGGCGTGCTGATGAAATGACTGGTGATGTCACTGCCGTCAGACCAGGTGGAGGAGGATGCTGAGGTTATCGTCTCTGTGGTCGATACCCATGAGCTAGGCCAAAAAACACCAAAAATTTCTCATTAAACAAGCACTTAGACAGACTTATTTGATTATATTTGACATTGGAAAGGATAGATCAAGTTTATCAGCCCATATAGATAGGGTTCGGGTTAGGGTTCGGGTTAGGGTTCGGGTTAGGGTTCGGGTTGTGGCCGGCCTTCTCTGTGCCCTCCCCCTTCTGTTTTATTTTGTTGGTCTATTCCCTGCTTTGGATCATTGACTTGTTCATAAAGCAAAACAAAAAAGTGCAAGACAGTGTTAACTGTAAGATGCCTTTTATTTGACAAATTCATATGCAAATATAAAGAGAATAATAAAAAAACAGCGTCGAGTTTATTTGTTCATATTTGACACTTTTTATTTTTTCTGTTTTCATTGGTATTATTTCGTCTGACACTCACTGACCTGTTGGCTGTCGGCAGGTTCTCACTGCTGAAGTTTCCCTCGCTGCAGGACTTGCAGCACATCTGCCGGTATCCAGTGATGGAGCAATACCGACTCAGCACCTCCATCCGACAAAACACCGACCGGTCACCACGACAACGCTGCCCTGGAGAGTCAAATCTGTCAATCACAACCCTAATTCAGAAATGAAAGAGAAATAAATAACTGTAGTAACAACATGTTGTTGTACGGACTACACTTATCAATACTTTACAGAAGGAGCTCATCTTTGACCTTTATTTTGAAAAGACCTCAGGAAGAGGTGGAGTCCGATTTACTTTCTTAATAGTTCAGTGATTCAGGTGAAAGGATCTATTGAAAGTTAATATAAAATAATCCTCGTGAAGTTTTCTCTAGTGTGTTTCATCTAAATTGTACAAACAGTTGGTTTCTTTACCCTAGAGCTGGCCCTTTGTATTTTAATACTTTATATATGAAGACTTTATATTTTCATACTTTATATTCAAATACTTTATATTAATATCCTCTTTATGGAGGCAGCCATGTTTTTTACAGTAGCCCAGACTGGACAAACTAAACCTTTTTGTGTTTCTATGATAACTGAAGCTGCCACAGGTTCTCTTTCATATTGGAAGGAGGGTGAGGTGAGGGGTGTTCAGCTGCAACATGACACTTCACCACTAGATGTCCCTACATTCTACACACTGAACCTTTAAGGCTCACTTATTCTGCTTTTACGTATGAAAAGAGACACGTTCGCTTCAAACGATTTAACCGTCACTCCTCCGAGGAAGAGGAGGAAGAGAAAAGTCTGAGGGGAGTGTGAGTGTTTTACTAGACGAGATCTTTGGAGCAGGAAAGTCTACATTGGACCTGGACAACCACTGGATGATGGCGTTCTTCTGGTTGCCTGCAGGGGCAGACAAACACAAACAATCAGCAAAGAAAACAGAAACTACAAATCCCAGAATCCCCCCTGCCCTCTTCAGTAAACAAATGTATAGGATGTGATTGGTCGATGCATACCGCTGCAGGGTGGAGGTTGGCAGCTTCGGGTTGTGATTGGTTGAGGTTCACTGCAGTTTCCAGTTGAACTCTCAGGACTCGAACATGCGACTTGACGCTCCTGTGTCCCGTTTCCACAAGATACTGAGCACTAAAAAAACAATGACACTAATCAGACACTGAAGTTCAGATTTGAATTTATTGATCAGTTCATGATCGGAGGTTTCATCCTGATGAAGAAGAAAGTGAGGTCGACCTGAACTGAGGGAGGAAATTTAGAAAGTGGAGGAAGTCAAAGTTGTTTCTGGGAGAAGGTGTTTTTATTTCTGGCCCTGTTTTAAGACTTCGTACCGGTGTCCACGGCCCGGCTCTCCAGGCGGCAGGGCAGGGGAAACGGTTGCAGGTGCGTTTCACATCTGGTCGGTCGTCGCGACAGAGTTTGCTGTGTGCAAAGCGCTGCTGCTGGACCCGGCTGGGCTCCTGCTGGCAGCTCACCCAGCGACGCTGCCACCCAGTCTGACCACAAGAGGCGCTGCAGTCCTCCCAGTTCCCGGTCACCCAGCTGACGGGACAAAACATTTGATAGGATGAGAGGTTTTTATAATCTGTAATAACTGAGCTTGTGTCTTTGTTGTTTCAGCGGTGGTCACTGATTTGAATGGAGTGAATAAACAGAACACCTGTCAACATGATGAAATGCAGTTCAACAGACACAAGTCAGCCATGTGTTGCCATGGTGACCTGTAACATGTTACCGTGGCGAGCTGCACTTATCCATATTGCAGTTACGGCTGATGGCTCTTGGTTTGTTGATGTTGGAGCAGAGCATCCTGTGAACCATTTTCACATCTGCCTTCCTCCGGCAGCCGAACCTTGTGTACTGTTTCCCTGTCAACCAGAGTGATCTCTGTTACAACACACACGTGTTACCCCGGTAACCAGAAGAACAGGCTGTAACCCATCAGCAGAAATGTGTACCTCCTCCGCAGGGTTTGGAACAGTGCGACCACTTCTTCAGCGCCCACTCATAGAAGATGGCGTCCTCCTGCACCAAGTTGGACTCCAGCGAGGACCGGAGACGGTCCTGGATGATGTACTTATAGGATACTGTCACCTTGGAGTCGCCATAGGAACGGACCTGAAGCACAGAAACACAGAGGTGGTGGTTGGTTTGTTGGTTTGTTTTTAACGTGATCCAATATGGACACATTGAATTTGGATTTAATTGTTGACTGACCATAACCAGGACCCCGTATTTCAGTGGCCCAGTAGTTTGGACAGACTCCTGCTCCTCTGTGTTGTTGTACTCCCAGGCCACACCCTTCTCAATCACCACACGGGACTCTGGGAGTTCATCTTCATCATTGAGGAAGAGGTGACCCGTCT
>CM031684.1:24791662-24834162 GCA_006182925.3 Reinhardtius hippoglossoides
CACTTTTTTCTGTGAAGGGACAATTTGGGTTCAGTAACTTGCTCAAGGACACTTCAACATATGGGATCGAACCGCTGTTTTAACAGCGTCTCTGAAACAATTGTTTATAAGTCTATAACTTCAGTCTATATATATATACATATACACTACTGTTCAAAAGTTTGGGGTCACCCAGACAATTTCGTGTTTTCCATGAAAACTCACACTTTTATTTATGAGTTGCAAAATTAATAGAAAATATAGTCAAGACATTGACAAGGTTAGAAATAATGATTTTTATTTGAAATATTAATTTTGTTCTTCAAACTTGCTTTCGTCAAAGAATGCTCCGTTTGCAGCGTCACAGCGTTGCTGACCTTTGGCCTTCGAGCTGTTCGTTAGTGGAGGTAATCTGTAGAACCCCCCCCCCCCCCCCCACGCTTCCTGAAGCCCCTCCCACAAGTTGGATTGGCTTGATGGGCACTTCCTGCGTACCATGCGGTCAAGCTGCTCCCACAGCAGCTCGATGGGGCTGAGACCTGGTGCCGGCGCTGGCCACTCCATTACAGACAGCACACCAGCTGCCGGCTTCCTCCCTGAATAGTTCTTGCAGAATCTGGAGGTGTGCTTTGGGTCATCGTCCTGTTGGAGGAGGGAATTGGCTCCAATCAAGTGCCGTCCACAGGGTATGGCATGGCGGTGCAAAATGGAGTGATAGCCTTCCTTATTTAAAATCCCTTTCACCTTGTACAGATCTCCCACTGTACCAGCACCAGCCCCAGACCATCACATGACCTCCACCATGCTTGACAGATGGCGTCAGGCATCTTCCAGCTTCTTCTCACCTGCTCTGCGTCTCACACATGTTCTTCTGTGTGATCCAAACACCTCAAACTTTGATTCGTTCTGTCCACAACACTTTTTTCCAATCTTCCTCTGTCCAATGTCTGTGTTCTTTTGCCCATATCAATCTTTTCTTTTTATTGGCCAGTCTCAGAAATGGCTTTTTCTTTGCCACTCTGCCTCGAAGGCCAGCATCCCGGAGTCGCCTCTTCACTGTAGACGTGGACACTGGCGTTCTGCGGGCACCATTTAAAGAAGCTGCCGGTTGAGGACCTGTGAGTCTATTTCTCAAACTAGAGACTCTAATAGACTTGTCCTCTTGCTGAGTTGTGCACCGGGCCTCCCACTTCTCTTTCTGCTCTGGTTAGAGCCCGTTTGTGCTGTTCTCTGAAGGGAGTAGTTCACACCGTTGTAGGACATTTTCAGTTTCATCGCAATTTCTCGCATTGGAATAGCCTTCATTTCTAAGAACAAGAATAGACGGGCGAGTTTCACATGGAAGTTCGTTTTTTCTGGCCATTTTGAGAGTTTAATCGAACCCACACATGTGATGCTCCAGATACTCAACCAGCTCAAAGGCAGTTTTATAGCTTCTCTCAGCTCAAGGGTTTTCTAATCATCCATTAGTCTTCTGAGGCGATTAGCAAACACAATGTACCATCAGAACCCTGGAGTGATGGTTGCTGGAGATGAGCCTCGATACACCTCTGTAGATATTTCATTAACAACCAGACGTTTCCACCTAGAATGGTCATTTACCACATTAACAATGTATAGAGTGTAGTTCTGATTAATTTAATGTTATCTGCATTGAAAAAACTGTGCTTTTCTTTGAAAAATAAGGACATTTCTAAGTGACGCCAAACTTTTGAACGGTAGGTATATATATGTATATATATATATACAGACGGACTCACTGCAGTACACAGACTGTATCCTGGTCCAAAGTCGAAGCGACACTGTTGGTCCATCGAGTACTGGAAACCCGGTAACTGAGGCAGAGCCGGCCAATCATGGTTAAATGGGTCGTCCCGGAGACAGTCGTAGGTACTACAGGAAGAGACAGGACACAGTTGTATAAACACAATCATTGCCTGTATATAAAGACCATCAGTGACTGACTGTATATAAAGACCATCAGTGACTGCATGTAAAGACGAGTTATATAGTGAGTTATATACTCACTTCAGGTATTGATGAAGTTCCCTCCAGCTGCATCTGGACCAATGGTATCGATGGAACGAGGCCTGAACCCGTGGAGACATGATGCTGCCCAACAGAACGTCATCATCACAACTGTTCACCTCACCGTCATGTTCCATACCTAACCTGAAGACAGACAGACAGGTAGAGAGAGAGACAGGTCATGAAGACAGTTTTATATACTTTGAAAATAAAGTTGATTTCTACACATTATGTTAAAGATCAAGTTAGTTTCTGCACCTGGGTCATTTTGTCAGTTGTGTTTGTATTGTATTGTGTTGTTGTTTGTCTATTGTGGGTTGTTGTTATTTGTGTATGTTGTTGTGTTGTTTGTGTTGTGTTTGTTGTTTTGTGTGTCTCACACATGTCCTGTTTCATGTGCAGCTACAAAGGCAGAGGAAAATCCATCCTCCAAGACGAGGACACAACTCCGGTGTAATTGACACATTCCTGTGACAGGAGCATAACCTGAGGACAAAGGTCAGGGGTCAGAGGTCAGAGGGTCAGGGGTCATCGGGGGGTTAATATGAGGAGTACTTGTGGTGGTAGCGGTCGTACCCTGCATGCCGGAGGGGCCAAACTCCTGCCTGGTCAGGTAGATGGTGTGGTCGTGCTGCTCGGCGTGACTCTGCTCCCTCTGCTGGAGATACGACCAACCACAGACGTTCTCCAGACTCTTCTGAGGGTTCCCCACTGAGATCAGCTCCTGAGACTGACACAGCAAAACCTGCTGTTAGTCATTGACGGTGAAATGGAGGCTAAACCTTTCTCCTGTGTGGGCATGGAGGGGGCTGGGAGAGCACCTCCACCTGTACCAGAGGATCCTGAGGTTTAAAGGGCAGCAGCAGCTTCCAGAGAGAGACACCGACACATCAGGACTGAGACGCACACGAGAGACACTACCGAGCTGCAAAGCTCACACGCCAGCAGAAGTCACTGGATTTATGTTTGAATTTAAGTTTTGTTTGCCCCTGGTCTCTGAATTAAATGTTAAAGCCTGAATGGTTTGTCTCTGGCTGCTGTGGTGAGACCCCGGGGGCATGGTCACCTGCCACATAGTGTTTGGTCTTGAAAAGGACAGAATGAGTAACGGACAGTTTTTAAAACATCACGAAAATTAATCATCTTTGAGATGAGATACCAGTGATGACCAGAGGCGGCAGTAGAGAGTTACAGATGAATTAAATCCCTTTATACAGACAAACTCTATAAAGACAGTGAAACTAGTTTAATGAAATTCAGAGTGCTTTCATTTCCCTCTGGGACATACTCAGAGTTCAGTTTGAAGCTCCGCCCACACTGACACGTCTCGGTTATAAAACTCGTCACCGTTGCTATGGTTACACCTGATGGAGACTGGACACTGGTCTTGGTTTAGTTTGAAAACTCTGGGTTTGTGTTTGAGTCTGAACAGAAACTGAGACTTTAGTAAACGATGACACAGACGTTCTCTTCCTGATTGGTTCTCATCAGTCACATGACTCGACACAGCGGTGAACACAAAGCGTCGCTAACACTTCCTGTCAGTAACACTTCCTGTTTCTAACACTTCCTGTTTCTAACACTTCCTGTCAGTAACACTTCCTGTCAGTAACACTTCCTGTCAGTAACACTTCCTGTTTCTAACACTTCCTGTCAGTAACACTTCCTGTTTCTAACACTTCCTGTCAGTAACACTTCCTGTTTCTAACACTTCCTGTTTCTAACACTTCCTGTCAGGAACACTTCCTGTTTCTAACACTTCCTGTCAGTTAAACTTCCTGTCAGTAACACTTCCTGTCAGTAACACTTCCTGTCAGGAACACTTCCTGTCAGTAACACTTCCTGTTTCTAACACTTCCTGTGTTAAACTTCCTGTCAGTAACACTTCCTGTCTGTAACACTTCCTGTTTCTAACACTTCCTGTCAGTAACACTTCCTGTTTCTAACACTTCCTGTCAGGAACACTTCCTGTTTCTAACACTTCCTGTCAGTGACAGTTCCACCTGTCGTCCCTGCTCTGACTCTTCACTGTTCCTCCTTCAGAGGAGTTTCTGTTACTAAGCAACCAACTGCAGAGGAGACATCTACTTCCTGTTTACATCACATGACCAGTGGATGTGAATGGTCATGTGACCTGTGTTCAGGGTGTGTTAGTGTTGACGGAGGTGGTTTTAGTTTTAAGACGCTGTTTTAAAATGAAAATCTTTTAGTGATGAAGCCTAAAGCAACATGAAGCTCAGCTGTCACGTGACTGGACCGAGAGCTGCAGATGAGACCAGATCTTATTGACAACTTCTGTCCTGTGGACATGAAGAACCAACTGTCAACAAGAAGCAGAGATGCAGTTATTTACCTTTGTTGGAGACAACATGATGATTCTGACCAGGACGACGTTGATGTTGGCGCCCAGCGAATGATCCTGATAGATCTCATTAACCTGGAACAGAGACATTTTTAGAAAGACTAGAATTTCCTCTCAGGACTCGTTCACACCTTGTTTGTTTCAGAGCTTCAGACTCTTCAGTTCAGTCTGAACCTGAAACATCAGGTGTGAAAGGTTCCTCAGACAAGAAGAGGTGTTCTGGGTCTGGATCAACTGAACATGGTTCAGTGAAAACGTTTTTGCAGACCTGTCTAAAGACTTTCATGACCTGAAACCTTTATATCACTTATTTACTCTCCAAAGAACTGAATGTAAGTCTGCTTTATCTCCAAAGGAAACAAAATCAGATTTCTGTGTTTTGATTCCTCTCTCTCCTGCGCCTACAGAACCAGTCTGAACTGGCTCAGAGAGACAGCCTCAGTTCTCCTATATAAGATCCTTGCATTTGACTGTTCTGCATCTTCACTCTGATCCCTGTGACTCTCTGGGTTCATCCTTTCTGCAGAAAGCCCCTATTGAAATACACAAAGACAAATTTGGTGTTCCAGCCTCTTATATTTCCATCACAATAGTTTGGACTTTTGGACCAATCACAGGAAGTAGAGACAGCATTAAACAATAGAAGAAGAAGAAGAAGAAGAAGAAGAAGAAGAAGAAGAAGAAGAAGAAGAAGAGAAGAAGAAGAGGAAGAAGAAGAGGAAGAAGAAAAGGAAGAAGAAGAGGAAGCAGCTTCTTCACCTCGAAGATAAAATGTTTGAACCACGAGGACGTTCATTTGGTGCATTTGAACTAGTGTTGAGTACTGTAGTACTGTGTAGTACTGTGTAGCACTGTGTGTAGAGTACTGTAGTACTGTGTAGTACTGTAGTACTGTAGTACTGTAGTACTGTAGAGTACTGTAGTACTGTGTAGTACTGTGTAGCACTGTAGTACTGTAGAGTACTGTAGTACAGTGTAGTACTGTAGAGTACTGTAGTACTGTGTAGTACTGTAGTACTCTACAGTAACCCTAACCCTTATCATATTTGCACTATTGCTCATTTGCACTACTGTTTTTCTTCTTGTTTTTTCTTTTTTATTCAGGTGTATATATATATTTTTAGATATATATATTTTATTTCTATTTTAAATTTGATGTTCTATTTATCTTATTTTACTAATATTATGAGCATTGCTATAAGAGAGCCTGTGACACAAGAATTTCATTGCCAGCGACTGCTTAATGTAATCATTGCATATGACAATAAACTCTTGAATCTTGAATCTCTACTGTGTAGTTCTGCGCCTGAAGGTGCTGATGATGCTAGTAATGCCATCATGATGTTACCATGGCAACCAGATGAACCATTTCCTTGTGTTGAGTTCTGTGCAGCACTGGTGTGATGTCGGGTCACCACAGTAAACTGGTTCCAGGTGTGAGAACAGACAAAGGATCATTGACCTCATGGATCGAGACTTGGCGGACGCGTTCAAAGCAGACTGGCTCTGACTCTCGGGTCTGGGTGGTCCCCTCTTCACTCGCTGTGAGGAAAGTGTTGGCGTGGGCCAGATCTGAGGCACGGCAATTTTGCTGTGTGGGACACTACGCATACTTATGGCTTTGTCTGTTTGGGGCAGAACTGAACACAACATCATTAAGCTCCACATCAAGAGTCAGTGTTCATGTCTGCACCTACTATGTTCATCAGCGTCAGGAGATATTTCTGAATGTGGTCTCGGCCGTGGAAAAGAAGGACAGAATAATCCACCGCCAACAACACCTGGAGGAGGAGAAGAGAGAGGGAGGAGAAGTTAAAGTATTCGGTTAAACCTCAGATCATCAACCTTTATTAGAAACTGTTCACTAACCTCGATGTTAAAGAGCTCCGCCTCTTCGATGTAGCGTCGTCTTCGAGATGTTTGCAACAACACGTTCTGGTTAACATTGAGAGAACCTAAAAGAGGGCCTGAGGACAGATGATCATTTGATGAAGTCGTTTTTACAGCAGTGAACATATATAAACCACACACGACAGCTCCACACAGCAGGTGACACTTTGAGGTGAAACTATTTTAAGATCAGTTGATGAGTGACAACAGTTTGTGTCGTCGGTTAAAGCTTCAGTTGTGTATTTTTTATCCAGATGTGACAGTTTCTCAGTTTCACTCTGAAGTTTAACGTCCAACATGTGTTTATGTCGGCGATCAGAAACTCTGAGGTCACACTGAGCCGCCGGACGCTCGGGCTGAGGTGAACTGAGGCAAAATAAATCTCTCACCACTGATTGGCTGATGTTGTTTTGAACACTAACAGATTTCAGGAGTCAAAGACGGAGAAGAAGAGCGAGTCAGGATCTGAACTATTCATCAACTCTGAGGCCAAACCTCCAAAACCTCCAAGAATCTGACACTTGGAAACTCAAGACTGCCACGTCGCAGCTGGTTGTGTGTGTGTGTGTGTGTGTGTGTGTGTGTGTGTGTGTGTCTGCCAAGTTTCCTGGATCAGTTTCAAAGTTTTCAGTTTGATTCTTTCCTTCTGCAGAAACAACTCAGCAGATATTACAGATGTTTTTTAACAGACTACACTGTAAAAGAAAACATTTTTCCTCCAACATGTAAATACATGAATAAAACTGAATCACTGAGACGTAAAAACACAGACATGCACATACAACATGTGAGTAAACATGTATATGTTAATGATTCTAACACTGTTTACCCCTGAAAGTGTTTTGTGGACTCGAACCCTTCACCCCCCAGTAAAAGTGAATCTCACTGGTTCACTTGGACGTGTCACAGAACCCAACTCCTGTTGCGTTCAGGGACAATCAATGTCCAGACACAGAAACACATGTTTGTGATCATACTGAGTCGTGTCACATTCGTTTGACAGTCACAGTCAAGTGAAGCTATCGTTTCTGTTATGTCACCTCGGAGGAAGTCGTCAGCAGTTTGATTGACAGCCGTTTGTTTCTTGATGGCGGAGGAGCGATAAACGATGTGTCGTCGTCCTCCTTCTTCCTCCTCATCCTCCTCATCCTCTCCTCCATCTGTCCTCCTTTGATCCAATGGCTCGATGAAAAACTCCTCCAGACCTGTTCGGATCATCCCCGCCTGCGGTTAGAGACAGAGAGCAACTAAATCTACTGACCTTTGACCCCACAGCTCAATAAGCAGCCACCAGGGGGCGATCAAGATGCTTTGACTTCTCTTTTGGGGAGCAGTCATGTCATAATTTTATTATTTACAGTCTGTGATACAAATAGTTACTTAACTTCAGGTGTTTTGTGGGTTTGCAGTTAGGCCCACAAGCTTTTACAGTCAGCTTTAGTGTTTTATTGTTATTATTTATTAATGTCAACAGAACTTTATGAAAATGTTTTATTTCCTCAAGAACACGATTCAGGACATTGTGACGGAGACGAACGAGGACAGAACTTTGATCCTCGCGGACCCTTGATGCTTCTGGCCCCAGATACAGTTTGATCCTGGAGGTCATGTGACCTGATCTCAGTCACTTTCTGGCCAATCGCTACGAGTTTGACTGAGCATGAAGGGAGGAGTTAAAATGGGAGTTTTCATGTGATCCAGGAAAACTCAAACTGATTGATTCAGGCCTTTCTGTTGTTAGCATCTGTTGTTATGATATATAATCTGTAGTCTATCATTTATCATATATAAACTAATCAACAATGTATAATCTGTAATATATCATCTATCATCTATCATCTGTCTTCAATCATCTGTCTTCAATCATCTATAACCTATAACCTATAACCTATAATCCATAATCTGTAATATATCATCTATCATCTGTCTTCAATCATCTATAACCTATAACCTATAACCTATAACCTATAATCCATAATCTGTAATATATCATCTATCATCTATCATCTGTCTTCAATCATCTATAACCTATAACCTATAACCTATAATCCATAATCTGTAATATATCATCTATCATCTATCATCTGTCTTCAATCATCTGTCTTCAATCATCTATAACCTATAACCTATAACCTATAACCTATAATCCATAATCTGTAATATATCATCTATCATCTATCATCTGTCTTCAATCATCTATAACCTATAACCTATAACCTATAATCCATAATCTGTAATATATCATCTATCATCTATAATCTAACCCTGTATAATCAGCAGTTGTTGCTTTAGCTGCAACAGGAAAATATTCGTGTTATTTTTTCCCTCCTCCTCCACATCTGGATGAAATCAGCGGCTCTGCCCACGCTGTAAGAAGTGAGGGTAAACTCAGACAGATGTCACGTAGGTAATGTGGCCTCAGACCTTCATGGTTTACAGTGTTTGGCCTGAAATCATCTCTGCTCTCACACGCTTGGACATGTTTCTATTCACTGGTTGGTGGATATTTTTTATTTTGAAAATGTTCCTGAGAAAATGAGCGATAAAAGAACTTTTACTCTCTTTGCTGTTCAGGTTTTAATCATTTTCAGGCTCAGATTTGTGAATGAGAATTATTTTATCACTTAACAGGGATTCAAATCGTCTTTCTGCTGTTTCCTCTGTGATTGAAACTCACAGTAGCTCACATGAAAAACCATCAACATCTGTCCAAACATCTGCCTCCATCTGCAGCTTCATCACTGAGGAAGATGATGAAGGTTTCTTGAAGATTCTGTTTTATTATTTACCATATTTTAAACCTCGAACAATTGTGTCACACATCAGTTCTTAAAACAAAGTAATGCAGAGGGAGCTGAGATCGTTGTGACTGATTTAAAGAACAAACAAGTCGACGGGAGCCGACGCGCTGGTTCCGTCGACTGAACAGAACTCGTTGACAAATCAGGCTAACCAGGAAATCTGTTACCATGGTAATATCAATAACTGACGTTCAAACTCAGGTTCAGTTTGTTCCGGATCACATGAAAACACAAACAGGAGTATTTCTGCCAACAGGTGGTGATACAACCCAAACCCTGAAACCATGTTGTCCAATCAGAAGCCTTTAAAAGGTATTACTGGCCTGTAAGTTGAATATTAAACATTAAAGTACTATTATTTTCACAGTGAGGGAGAGACGGCCGTCACGTTGCTACCTTATTTATATAACTTTATTATATCTTCATTCATTTCTATTTCATGTTGTGTGTATTCACCTACCAGTCCATCGCAGTTGCTGATAGCGACGGCCGTGTCGTCCATGTTGGACACCTCCCCTGTGTAGAAACAGCCAGTGTTGCCTATTGGCTGAGAGTGAAGGTGTCCTGACTCCTCCCACTCCATGGTGGCGGCGGGCGCGATGAGGCGGGTGTTCGGGCGCAGCCGCAGGTGGAGCTCCCGACCGAACACGGTTACATTGTAGTAAAGCTCCTCCTCCTCCGGCATGTAATCCCTCCCCCACAACCTATGACTTGTCTGGTTGGATGGTGATGCATCCGTGGGCGGGGACAACTGTAATGTGGGTGTGTCTGTTTGTGCCTGTCTTTTGTGTCTGACATTGTCACTGGGCGTGTCCTCTGTGCTGTGGGCTCGTCTTCGAGTGCGATGCAGGTGGCGGGCAGAGACTGACACCGGCAGTACGTGTCCCCCTGAGTCGGTCCGGATTGGACGAATGACACCAAACTCTGACAGAACCTGATGAAGAGAATCTGTCAAAAGAAGGAAGAGTTAACTTTTTATGTTTGACCATTTTCTCATGGATTCATGCGCTGAGTGCACGACATCATGAACGAGGCAGCAACATAAACTGAAAGAACCGGAACCAGAGGTCCAGAAAATATCTAACTTCACAGTTTACATCTGTACTGAGACTTTTATCCAAAGATACTGAATGTAATCACAAACCCCCTGATATCAAACATCATGATGAAAAACATATGGAGTGTGTGTCGCAGTGTGTGTAGCAATGTGTGTAGTGTGTGTAGAAAAGTGTGAAGAAGGTGTGTAGTATAGGTAGTAGTGTGTGTGTAGTAGTATGTGTGGTAGGGTATGTGGTACTGTGTGTAGTATAATGTGTAGTACTGTTTGGTACTCACCTGTGTTGTCACTGATGTAAACTGAGTATAAAGAATCCGTTTGCAGCAAAAACATAATAATTAATAATCCATGATGACAGTCATCCATCCTGACAGAGAGAGAGAGAGAGAGAGACAGCTTCTCTCTCTCTCTCTCTCTCTCTCTTCTCTGTCTCTCTCTCTCTCTCATTCTCTCTCTTTCTCTGTCTCTCTCTCTCTCTCTCATTCTCTCTCTTTCTCTCTCTCTCTCTCTCTCTCTTCATTCTCTCTCTCTTTCTCTGTCTCTCTCTCACTCACGCAATGCTTCATTATTCTGATAATCCAACTTGGACACATGTTGAATCATTAGCATAATTAGCATAATTAGCGCATAATAGAGAAAGATAGAGATGAATCATATGTTCTAGCCTTTGTTACTGATGAACCAGATATTTATCATCTTTGTTCTGCTCCTTGTACTGGTTCTGGTTCTAGTTTTGGCTCTGGGGGTGTTTCTGGTCCTGTTTCAGGTTTTCATCCTGGTTCTAGTCCTTGTTCTGGTCCTTTTACTGGTTCTGGGTCTGGTTCTGGTAGCCAGTTTGAAGAAGAGAAGAAGACTGTGGAGGCAACTACCAGAGTCCTCGGGTCTCAGGGGATGAAAGCTTGAGACACCTTGAAGAATGTGACCCTGATGGAGTATGTCTTTGAACAGCAGAACGGTCCTCTGCCAGATGTTGAAGTTTCTCGTTGACCAGGTAGAATCCATAACCACAGGTTAGCTCAGCGACTGATGGACAGTGTTGAGGTCAGAGTCTTTTTGACTGAGATGAGTTTGAACTGGCTCAATAATCCCTATTCCGATGTGGACCTTTTTAGTGGTGCTCTCTGAAAGATCTGGCCCAGATCTGGCAAACAGGAGCAGACCGCTCAAATGCCATAATTTCAAATGGTATATGAGCTGAATCTTGGCTGAAAAAAGCCCACCTGATCTTTATGTCACATTTGTGAAGAAAACAAGAAAAATGGAAGTTAGTATCAACCTCTTTATAATATAATGGAGACAAATAAACAATGAACTATTTTCATGTTAACTGATAGTTATAGTAACTTGTTGGGTTTAGAGCCCCTGGTACCTCATCTACACCACCGTTATTATTCAGCTAAGAAAACCCTCAAACTCTTTCTCTCTTTTAATGAACTGAAAATTATTTTAAATGGCTTCATTTCCTCACAGCTGTTTAACACTTTCTGTTTGGTCACAGCTGGTTAACACTTTCTGTTTGGTAACAGCTGGTTAACACTTTCTGTTTGGTAACAGCTGGTTAACACTTTCTGTTTGGTCACAGCTGGTTAACACTTTCTGTTTGGTCACAGCTGGTTAACACTTTCTGTTTGGTCACAGCTGGTTAACACTTTCTGTTTGGTCACAGCTGGTTAACACTTTCTGTTTGGTCACAGCTGGGTAACTGTCCTCAGACAGCATTGCAACTTAAATTCCTGCTCCTGCGCAACTCAGCTTCTTTTTATTTGTTTTTACATGTTAAAGTGACGACTAGTTGATGGAATATGAGGACTAGTTGATGGAATATGAGGACTAGTTGATGGAGTTGATGGAATATGAGGACTAGTAGATGGAATATGAAGACTAGTTGATTGAATATGAGGACTAGTTATTTGAGTTTGAAGACTAGTTGATTGAATATGAGGACTAGTTATTTGAGTTTGAAGACTAGTTGATGGAATATGAGGACTAGTTATTTGAGTTTGATGACTAGTTGATGGAATATGAGGACTAGTTATTTGAGTTTGATGACTAGTTGATGGAATATGAGGACTAGTATTTGAGTTTGAAGACTAGTTGATGGAATATGAGGACTAGTTATTTGAGTTTGAAGACTAGTTGATGGAATATGAGGACTAGTAGAGTATGGAGAATATGAGGAACTAGTTATTGAGTTTGAGACTAGTTGATGGAATTGAGGACTGGGTTATGAGTGTTGAGGGATAGTTGATTGAATTTGAGGACTAGTTGATGGAATATGAGGACTAGTTGATGGAGTTGATGGAATATGAGGACTAGTAGATGGAATATGAGGACTAGTAGATGGAATATGAGGACTAGTAGATGGAATATGAGGACTAGTTGATGGAATATGAGGACTAGTTGATGGAATATGAGGACTAGTTGATGGAATATGAGGACTAGTTGATGGAGTTTACCATCAGAACATCTGGACGACTGCTACAAACACATTTCACATATGAAGAAAGAAAAGAATCATTTATTTGATGATTTGATTATTTTGGCTCCGTCTTTAAGATGTAAATGTTAAACTGTTGTTTCAGGTGCCTGGTTCAACGGCACTGTGGAAGCCCTGCTCACACTAGGAATCACACAAAGCTCATCATCATTGATTTAATATTAAAAACACAATATTCCATAGATATTGTGGTGTTGATTTCACCCCAAAAACCGAAAAAACTGTAAATAAAAGGAATAAAAACAAGTAAATGGGTTTAAAATGCAGCGAAAAACTATCACTTCTAATTTGTCCTCCTCCTCCTCCTCCTCCTCCTTCTTCTTCTTCTTGTTCATCAGAAGACCGTGATCTGCTCCTCCTCCTCTTCCTCAGGTGTCTGCACAGAAAACAGTGAATGATCACGGGTGTGTGTGTCAGGTGTGGGTCAGATGTGTGTGTTTGGTGTGTGTTTACCAGGAACAGCAGTGTGTGGTGGATGATGAACTCTCTGGTGAGTGTGAGCAGATCCTGGCTCAAGGTGTGAAACAGAGACGGGACGAGAATCAGAGCGAGATTCTGAGCGGACATCTTGTTCACCTGAGAGAACACCTGGACCCTGAAGAGACACACAAACATCATCTGTGGGTGTTACTGTGTGTATTTTACTGTTTGTTATTGTGTGTGTTACTGTGTGTGTGTGTATATGTGTGTCTGGTGTGTGTGTGTGTGTATATTACATGTAGAAGTGTGCGAACAGTGCGCTCAACGTAGCTCGGTTGTCGTCAGGAAGTTGCCGTAGTAACCGTTGATAAGCTTTAAACCTGGAGCGTTGATCTGAAACCACTGAGAGACAAAGTACTGTTACTACACTGATACTCTGATTACTGGAATGTACTACATGTACTTGTACTACAGATACTGTGTACTGACCTGCGGCCTGCAGCCACGGCTGTACGTTGGGGATTAAACCCTGCTGCTGGCGGACATATTGTTTGAGGGCGGAGCCAGCATCCAACACACCCTGCTCGTCACTTTCCAGGGGGGCAGAGCTTGGTGATGTCATCAGAGCCTCCACCAATTGCTTCACTTTGGCAGCAAGGCCACAGCGGCGGTACACGCCCTCCACCTTCAAACCTGAGACAGACATGTTTGTGTTCAGGCAGCTGTGGAAGGACCCGGGGGGCCCTCGGGGTCCCTAACCCTAACACCTGATTTACTGCACTTGTTCTGACCGTGGGCTGTGATGTGGGAGATGCAGCGTTCGATACCCTGCGGTACTGAACCTCTCAAGCCCACGTCCAGATCCGGGTACAGAGACTGACGAGTGGAGCTGTGATTGGCTGCTGGAGGACAGTGAGGATCTGAGCTGTGATTGGTCAGCGCTCTCTGCAGGTGGTTGAACCAGGACTGACAGCTGTGCTGCTCCTTGAAACGCAAAGACACGCCCCTGAAGAGAGAAACCAAACTTTACCTGTGATGTCAAAAGGACGATTGATTCAGCCAATCAGACGCTTGGAAACATCGAACCCTTTAATGTAAATCACTTTTTTTCTGTCTTGAGCTGTTGTTGTTGTTGTGTGTGTGGTACACACCTGTCTCCGGTTTCCATGGTGATGACGTTTTTGGATGGGTCCAGTTCTGAAGGACGACATCAAATAAAAAATATCTTGTATTCAAACTGATCCAAAAGTTTTGATTCATTTTGAAAATATTTTCCACAGTCTGACACACACGCACGCACGCACGCACACGCACGCACACGCAGCGCACACGCACGCACATGCACACGCGCACACGCACGCACACGCGCGCACACGCACGCACGCACGCACACGCACACGCGCATGCACACGCACGCACACGCACACGCACACGCACAGAGCCTGAACCTTATTCACCTCTTACTAAAACGTTTAATCTCTGAAAGGTTACCATGGTGACGGAGCGTGCTCAGTTCCATCCTCACAGTCTGCTGTGTGTGTCTGTGGACGGGGTGGACGCTGACGCCGTCCTCACAAAGTAACAACCAGGCATCAGACTGACTCGAGGCTCCGCCCACTTCAACCACACACACTTTACTGACAGCCGAAGCGCCGCCCACCTCTGCATAAGACACACCCCCTGGGAGAATCACCTGGAAACAAGAAACTGTGGTTATAGGATCATATATATATATATATATATATATATATATATATATATGATCCTATCTGACGAACACACACAGGGTTTACCTTCAGGATGTGGAGCAGGTGAGTCAGCAGAGTGTCGTGATCGTCAGCTGCACAAATCAGCTGATCGCTCAAGGTCACCATCTCAAACTCATGGGCCGCTCTGAACACACAGGAAGAGGAAGTGACATCATCAGCCATAAGACGCTCGCAGGGATCATCTGTACTGTAGTACCAGTAGTTCTAGTAGTTCCAGTACTAGTAGTACTACTAGTACTGGAAGTACTAGAAGTACTAGAAGTAGTAGTGTTTACCCGTATCTGATGAACACTGACAGAACCTCTCGCAGGTCGAGGACGTCACAAGCTGCTGAATCGTTTTCTACCGAGAAAAGAAAACGATCTTCTTCCAGTTTCCCATGAAGCTCCTCCTCCTCCTCCTCCTCACCTGAGACACACACACACACACTTAGTTAACACGCACACACACACAGGTAACAGACACACACACACACACACACACACACACACACACACACACACACACAGGTAACAGACACACACACAAACACACACACATACACACACAGGTAACAGACACACACACAGACACACACTCACATACACACACAGGTAACAGACACACACACAAACACACCCACATACACACACAGGTAACAGACACACACACACTCACATACACACACAGGTAACAGACACACACACAAACACACTCACGTACACACACAGGTAACAGACACACACACAAACACACTCACGTACACACATAAGTGAGAAAATGTTTCAAATGAAAAAATGTAAATGTTTCTACCTGAGGGGGCGGAGTCAGGTCTCCTATTGGCTGACTGGGGCTGGTGAGGCGGGACCTCTGAAGAGAGAAAAAACAACAGGGGAGTGTGTGCGTGTCTGTTTGTGTGTGTCTGTTACCTGAGTGTGTCTGTTACCTATGTGTGTGTGTGTGTGTGTGTGTTACCTGTGTGTGTGTGTTACCTGTGTGTGTGTGTGTGTGTGTTACCTGTGTGTGTGTGTGTGTGTGTGTTACCTGTGTGTGTGAGTGTGTGTGTGTGTGTGAGTGTGTGTGTGTGTGTGTGTGTTACCTGTGTGTGTGTGTGTGTGTGTGTTACCTGTGTGTGTGTGTGTGTTACCTGTGTGTGTGTGTGTGTTACCTGTGTGTGTGTTACCTGTGTGTGTGTGTGTGTTACCTGTGTACTCGTTGAGTCGGAGCAGCTCACTCTGCAGAGCATGACCCGCCCTCTCAGCCAGGAGGATGGGGGAGGGGCTCTGAGGCTCTGACTGACGCACCTGTGGTCAAATGAGAACGATCATGTGATGTCACAGCAGGAGTTCTCTTCCTGTCTTTGACGGAGACTGATGTTTCCATGACAACAAGGTTTGATCCTTGAGCTGCTGGCCCCCATGAGAGGGTTGACCCTAACCCTAACCCGTGAGCACATTGTCATGTATGTTGTATGTAGTAAGTAGCTGTTATATCTGACTCAATAAAAATAAAGATGTCGAGTTTTTGCAAATGTCTCGTTAAAGTTTATGTCGAAGACAGAAGTGTCTTTACGAACAGACACGTGTCCCTTCAAGAGTAGACTCACGTCACATCACGTCTTACAGTTTCCTCTAAATGTGTCTTTGAGTGGGTGGGTGTGTCAGAAGTGTCATCCAATCAGCAGCGACGTGTACGAGACATGAGACAAAAACAACGACACACACACAAGTGGAAACACTTCATAAACAGGTGACATCACCTCTTTAGAGAGAGAGAGACAGAGAGGTGAAGAGAGAGAGGACGAGAGAGAGAGGACGAGAGACAGAGGACAAGAGAGAGAGAGAGAGGAGAAAGAGAGAGGAAAAGAGAGAGAGAAAGAGAGAGAGAGAGAGAGAGAGAGGACAAGAGAGAGAGAGAGAGGAAAAGAGAGAGAGGAAAAGAGAGAGAGGACAAGAGAGAGAGAGAGAGAGGACAAGAGAGAGAGGACAAGAGAGAGAGAGAGAGAGACGACAGACATTATTATTAATATTAATAGTTTCAATACAATAAGCAACAAATAAGCAAAGGATAAAAAGTGTAAACACAGATTTAAACTGATATCATTTAACTCTCAGATCACAGTCCCGTCTCTCTCATCTTCTGAACTGGTCTGCGTTCAGTTCCATTAAAACTTAAAACATTATTTAAATGTTGGTGCGTTGAACACTGTGTGTGTGTGTGTGTGTGTGTGTGTGTGTGTGTGTGTGTGTGTGTGTGTGTGTGTGACCTTTGCTCCTGAGCAGATCAGAGACATCGTTTCCTCGATGTCATCAGTACTCGCCACCTCTCGCAGCCTCTGAAACACACACAAATTCAATATACACACAATATAGAAACTTATTGATTCAATTTATTATTATGTGTGCCTATGCATGCAATGCATTGGCCATATATTACTATTCTGTATACTTATTATTATGTGTGCAGTAATGCATTGCACACATATTCTTCTTCTTCTTCTTCCGTATAAAATTTCGTCTCGCTACTCCTCCCATGGTTTTCGTCATACATGCACATAAAATACATCAAAACGTGCGGCTCGGTCGGGAATGGTGCGTTATCCCTTTTTTAAGACATTCGCCAAATGGTTCGCTCGAAAATCACCAAAAACAGCGGGGGGGAAATGAATGGGAGTCAAGGTCTCTCGCCCATTTAGAGCGAGCGTGGAGCAGGACAGATGTTCAGCTACCAAAGCCACAAATGGAGGTTCGCAGAAAGGTCACTCTGGAATCTATCAGAGCTTCAGTCTCTTCATTGGGTCTAATGTTCATTTTGAGAGGACATTTCTGGAAGGAGCAAATCAGCTCACCAACTTTTCTAACTCGCTACCACGATGAAATGTTTTGACTTTAAAATATAAAATATTTTTTACCGCACACATTCAAAGTTTCTCCGCAGGAGGAGTTTTCTAGTTTTACAATATTAATACAGGATTAAATAAATACACCTGTATCAATATTGTTTATTGAAATTTATGTATTCATAAAAAAACCTGGTCCATTAGAGAGAGACAGGACGTCAGAGGATGGACTCGTCTGTAGCGCCCCCTGCTGTATTTATCCTGGATGAACTTTGACCTGTCCTCATCAGACGAGTCAGGAATCAGCTGCTCGGCTGCCGGCACTGATGCCGCCCACACCTGATTGGCCAGCCGGTTACCGTAGGTGACAAACAGCTGAAAGAGGATTTAAGGGTTACATTTTAGAGATTTCCGCCCCCCCCCCCCCCTCACCGGTAACAGTGATTCAGCCCCCCCCCTCACCTGTAACAGTGGTTCAGTCCAGACCTTGTTGTCCATCTTCAGACTGCGTACCTTCGACAGGTTACTACCCAGAGCGCGATGCTGACCTAAGAGCAGACTCTGTTAGCATTCTACATTCAAACCAGTGGATCAGTTAGCAATGTTAGCATTTCACACTTAGACTAAGCTCTTTACATCTGAGAAAAGCTATCTGTCCTCCCTGTTCATGCATGACTGCGTGGCCACACACAGCTCCAACACCATCGTTAAGTTTGCTGATGACACGACCGTCATAGGCCTGATCACCAGCGCCGATGAGAAGGCCTACAGAGAGGAGGTCAGAGCCCTGACATCTTGGTGCCAGGACAACAACCTCCATCCAAAGGAGCTGATCGTGGACTACAGGAAGAGAAAAGGAGTAGAACCCGCCCCCCTCTCCATCAACGGGACTACGGTGGAGCGAGTCAGCAGCTTCAGGTTCCTCGGGGTCCACATCAGTGATGACCTGACCTGGACCCACCACACAGACTCCATCAGGAAGACGGCCAGACAGCGGCTCTTCTTCCTCCGCAGGCTGCGGAGGCTCAACATGGACTCCAGGATACAGGTGCACCATAGAGAGTATCCTGACTGGCTGCATCACCGCCTGGTACGGCAGCTGCACCGCCCTTAACCGTAAGGCTCTCCAGAGGGGGTGAAGTCTGCCCAGCACATCACCAGGACGGAGCTGCCATCCATGGTGACCTCTACACCCAGCGTTGTAGGAAGAAGGTCAACCGGATCATCAAAGACCTCTATCACCCGAACCATAAACTGTTCTGCCTGCTGCCGTCTGGCCGACGGTACCGCAGCATCCGGGCCCGCACCACCAGGCCCAGAGACAGTTTCATCCACCAGGCCCAAGACTTTTAAACTCCTCCAAACCAGCACTTTAGCATACTTGCAAATATATATATATTTTTTATATATATATTTTCTCCTATTTGTATTTACATTTTTTGATATTCTCTTGTATATTTATTTTGATTAAAATTTGTTTTGCTTGTGTAACATTCTGAGCATTGCTAGAAGAAAGCCTGTGAACCAAGCATTTCATTGCCAGCGACTGCTAAATGTAATTGGTGTGCACATGACCATAAACTCTTGAATCTTGAATCATACACTCTTTCACTCCTTTACTCCTTTACTCCTTCGCTGCTTCACTCTTTCACTCTTTCACTCCTTCACTCTTTCACTCTTTCACTCTTTCACTTCACTCTTCACTCTTTCACTCTTTCACATACCTGCACACGCCTGACAGATGACCAGCAACAGGTTGACCGATGCCCACTCAGGATTGGCTGAGCCACAGTCACCACACACCTTGTTGCAGGGATTTTCCAGAAGACGCATCGTCACCTGGCTGCAGGACAGAGCCTGCGGATAGACAAGGACAGACTGTCCAACCAGAGAGGCAGGTCCTTCGAAGAGTCGACCGACAGACTGTGTATGGGGGGGGGGGGGGGACAAGATAGAAGACAAATATATACATGTTGTCAACAAACCGACAGGTCGACAGAGTGGTAGACAGACAGGTTGGCAGACAGGTAGACAGACAGGTAGACAGACAGGTACACAGACAGGTAGAAAGACAGGTGCACAGACAGGTTGGCAGACAGGTAGACAGACAGGTGCACAGACAGGTAGACAGACAGGTAGACAGACAGGTGCACAGACAGGTAGACAGACAGGTAGACAGACAGGTAGACAGACAGGTAGACAGACAGGTAGACAGACAGTAGCAGACAGGTAACAACAGTAGCAGACAGGTGCACAGACAGGTAGACAGACAGGTGACAACAGTAGACAGATAGGTAACAGACAGTGCACAGACAGTACACAGACAGGTAGACAGACAGGTAGACAGACAGGTAGACAGACAGGTAGACAGACAGGTGCACAGACAGGTAGACAGACAGGTAGACAGACAGGTAGACAGATAGGTAGACAGACAGGTGCACAGACAGGTACACAGACAGGTGCACAGACAGGTAGACAGACAGGTGCACAGACAGGTAGACAGACAGGTAGACAGACAGGTTGGCAGACAGGTAGACAGACAGTAGACAGACAGGTACACAGACAGGTAGACAGACAGGTGCACAGACAGGTACACAGACAGGTACACAGACAGGTGCACAGACAGGTAGACAGACAGGTAGACAGACAGGTTGGCAGACAGGTAGACAGACAGGTAGACAGACAGGTAGACAGACAAGTAGACAGACAGGTACACAGACAGGTAGACAGACAGGTGCACAGACAGGTACACAGACAGGTACACAGACAGGTGCACAGACAGGTTGGCAGACAGGTAGACAGACAGGTAGACAGACAGGTAGACAGACAGGTAGACAGACAGGTAGACAGACAGGTGACAGACAGGTAGACAGACAGGTACACAGACAGGTACACAGACAGGTGCACAGACAGGTAGACAGACAGGTAGACAGACAGGTAGACAGACAGGTAGGCAGACAGGTACACAGACAGGTAGACAGACAGGTGCACAGACAGGTAGACAGACAGGTAGACAGACAGGTAGACAGACAGGTACACAGACAGGTGACAGACAGGTACACAGACGGTAACAGACAGGTTTGCAAGACAGGTTGCAGACAGGTAGACAGACAGGTGCACAGACAGGTAGACAGACAGGTAGACAGACAGGTAGACAGACAGGTACACAGACAGGTGCACAGACAGGTACACAGACTGGTACACAGACAGGTGCACAGACAGGTTGGCAGACAGGTAGACAGACAGGTAGACAGACAGGTAGACAGACAGGTAGACAGACAGGTACACAGACAGGTACACAGACAGGTGCACAGACAGGTAGACAGACAGGCGCACAGACAGGTACACAGACAGGTAGACAGACAGGTAGACAGACAGGTTGGCAGACAGGTAGACAGACAGGTACACAGACAGGTAGACAGACAGGTGTGTACTTGAAGCTCTTGTATGGAGTGATGAGGGTAAACGAGTGTTTTCCTGTAGATTTCACCGCGGCCACGTTCAGGGGGACGGAGAAGGAGGCGACGCCCAGCAGGTAGCCATCTTTGTTGGGGTAAATCCAGAGATCGTGACCCCAGACCGCAGCATAGGCGCGACTCCGGTGCTCTTTAATGGTGATTGGTCCATGCAGTTGGGCAGGGGCGGGGCTTGGCTGGCCTCGTGACGCCAGCAGAGACGCAACCCAACCATCCTGAACCTCTGAGGAGACGGAAGAAAGAAAAAAACATGAAATCTTGTTAATTTCACATCTTCATTTCCTGTTAACTCTGGATTATCAAAATAAATGCTTATACACTGATCCAGATGAACGCTGCTGTGTCAGTCACAGCTGTCCATCGTGACGTCTCGTCCAGCCACCGGGGGGCGATACAGACGCCATGTTGATTGACAGTCTGTGATTCTTACCGTCACTATGAGCCATGAAGTCGTAATGTTTCTTCCTGAAGTAAACAGAGAATCTTCCTTTGTCCTGTGTCTTCACGTTGGTGATACTGGACACATGAAACAACACCTCACTGAACCGGTCCTGGTCAACGAAACAAACACACCCATCACTCTACAGACAGGTACAGACAGGTACAGAGACAGACAGGGACACAAAGACAGACAGAGACACAAAGAGACAGACCGGGACAGACAGAGACACAGAGACAGACAGACAGTCAGAGACACATAGAAAGACAGACAGACAGACAGACAGACAGACAGACAGACAGACAGACAGAGACACATAGAAAGACAGACAGACAGACAGACAGACAGACAGACAGACAGACAGACCGGGACAGACAGAGACATACAGACAGGTACAGAGACACAGAGACAAACAGACAGTCAGAGACACATAGAAAGACAGACAGACAGACAGAGACACAGAGACAGACAGACAGGTACAGAGACAGAGACATACAGACAGGTACAGAGACACAGAGACAGACAGACAGTCAGAGACACATAGAAAGACAGACAGACAGACAGACAGACAGACAGACAGACAGACAGACAGACAGACAGACAGACAGACAGAACAGAGAAATACAGGGACACAGACACAGACAGACAGGGACAAGCTCACTGTGCGTTTCTTCCACAAAGACATCTGCTGTCCGTCCAAAGTTGCCCATAACACATTGTGTCTGTTAGAGAGAGCGGACGTTCAGATCAGTCAATACATCATATATAAAATCAGTAGTGATATTTGTGTACATATATATATATATAAACATATTTAAATACAAAGCGGGGCCCTGGGGTTCCTGGGGCCCACATGTGACTGTGATGTTACCTGAAGCCCTTCCAGACGTCCAACCAGCTAGACCGGACCACAGCGCTCTGTGGACTCGAACTTCCGCTGCCGCTCTTCTTCCTGGACACTCGGATCGTTGCTGCTCTGCAGGTCAAACATGATGTTTGATTATACATGTATGTTTAATACAAACATCCATAAAGTTTGAACTCTTCACTTTCATGACATCAATCATAATCCACTTCAGACCGACCAGTTCAGCTCCAAAAGCATCCTGGGTAAAACAGGAACACTCTGGGGTCTGACCTGGTCTTGATGGGACTCATGAACGGACCTTGGGATCTTCTGTTTCACACGTTTTCCAGGCTTCTCTGATTGGCCAATAGCACGAGGAGGAGGTGGAGCTGGCCTCTTGGGGATGATACGACCTGGAGGATTGGTCGGGACCCTGCAACATCAGAGCACTGTCAGCAGCAGCCGTGCACTTCTGGTCGTAGTAATTATCGCAGTACTGTACACAGTTTACGTACTTGTGAGTATGTGTAGCTGTGTCTGAGGGGGAATCTCCTCCCATTGGTCCATCATCTCCAAAGGAGGCAGGGCTTACTCCAGTATCCTCCTCCTCATTGGATGATTCGGAGTCAGCTTCCTCACCATCCCAACAAGACAACACGGTGACATACGGGATTTCGGCTAAAGCGTCGTGAGGAGACAGATTTAAAACTGGAACCAAAACCAACAGAGAGGAGTCAGACTGGGGCTGGGGGCGGGGGTGGGGTGGAGTGAGTGCGGGTCTATACCTTCGTCTATGGGTTCAGCAGCTCCCTCTACAGGAGGTAGCATGACTCCTGCAGTCGGGTCGAAAGACGACATAACCAGATGTGACAGAGCCCCAATATCTGAATAGAGAGAACATGTGGAACAGCCAATCAGGAGGAGTGTGTTTGTTTTGACCTGCAGGGGGTGCTGGTGGGATGGGGTCAGTTACTTTTATACTTGTGTGTTCAACTTGTACGATGTTTAAAAATCGGCCTGTGACTCAACCAATCAAATTCAATTTCTGGGAGATTTCGGAGTGTCTGGATTATAATCCAGGTTCTTGAGACTGAAACATTTAACTGTAAAGAAGTTTGAATGAACAAATGGACGAAACAGTTAGCTGACCTGGGGGCCCCGACCTCCAGGGGCCCTGAGTCATCGGTCCCAGATTAGAGGCGAGTTCCCTCATAAACCTGAATTCTCTCAGTTAAGATTCTGCTCCCATGCTAACAGTGTCTGGAAGATCAGTTACCATGGTAACCAACCGACCGATTGATTGATTGATTGACTGATTGATTGACATACCTGTGTGATGGTCTTCAGAAAGTGCAATCCTTGGTATTGCGGGAGAGTTGGGTTTACCATCTGAGGGGGGTGGGGCTGAAGGGACGAAGCTAATAATCCCTGATGAAGCGGCCATGTTTGCTAATGAGCTAACAATGCTAGCAGCACCTGTGTTAGCAGCAGGCACAGGTGTGGGGCAAGAGGCAGGCTTTGATGTAGCATCAGCTGGGTTAACCAGAGCATTAGCAGTGCATGCTAAGCTCGGTATGTGAGTGGTGATGCTGTCAGCTATGCTGTCAATGGAGGGGGGGGCAGAGGGGGCAGAGCAGGCTGGAGGGGCGGAGCCCCCAACAGCAGCAGCGACCCCAGCCAATGACGGAATGTTGGCCGCGATGATGTCAGTGACACTGACCAGAGTTGGGAAGATGAAGCCATTATCGGAGCCGGAGGAAGGAGGAAGACGAGTAGCACCTTCATCTGAGGAGGAGGAAACAGTCATTAAGGGACTTTCATAGTAAGAGCCATAAGGGTGGATTTTCAGAATAAAAGTTTCAGCAACACAACGGCAAAATAATACGACACATATACGACAGAGCCTTTATCGGTTCTATAATCACATGAGATGACATCATCACTAAAACTGGTTTCACCCTTAAAGCTGCTGCAACACAAACATCAAACCGGTTCTCAGAGAACTAGTTACCTCTGCTCAGAGGAACCATGTTTTCATCGTTCCTGAAACACACAAACATCTTATTAACGTTAGATTTAACTTTTTTGTGACATAGATTTTAAATGTTTGTTACATAGGTTTAAAAATGAACTCACCTGTCCAAGGAGGAGGCGGAGCTCAAACTGACCGTCTTGTAACGAGCTCTAGGTTTGGGGACGGGAGGTGAAGGAGGAGGAGTCATCTGGAGACAGGGCGGGAAATTAAACGGATCACTTCACCTGTCTGTGAATTGTCTGTTAGTTTAGCTGTCTGTGATTTACCTGTCTGTTAGTTTACCTGTCTGTGATTTACCTGTCTGTGATTTACCTGTCTGTTAGTTTAGCTGTCTGTGATTTACCCATCTTTAGTTTACCTGTCTGTTAGTTGAGCTGTCTGTGATTTACCTGTCTGTAGTTCAGCTGTCTGTGATTTACCTGTCTGTTAGTTCAGCTGTCTGTGATTTAGCTGTCTGTTAGTTGAGCTGTCTGTGATTTACCTGTCTGTAGTTCAGCTGTCTGTGATTTACCTGTGTCTGTTAGTTGAGCTGTCTGTGATTTAGCTGTCTGTTAGTTGAGCTGTCTGTGATTTACCTGTCTGTAGTTCAGCTGTCTGTGATTTACCTGTCTGTAGTTCAGCTGTCTGTTAGTTGAGCTGTCTGTGATTTAGCTGTCTGTTAGTTGAGCTGTCTGTGATTTACCTGTCTGTAGTTCAGCTGTCTGTGATCTACCTGTGTCTGTAGTTCCGCTGTCTGTAGTTGAGCTGCCTGTGATCTACCTGTGTCTGTAGTTCCGCTGTCTGTAGTTGAGCTGCCTGTGATCTACCTGTGTCTGTAGTTCCGCTGTCTGTAGTTCAGCTGTCTGTGATCTACCTGTGTCTGTAGTTCCGCTGTCTGTAGTTCCGCTGCCTGTGATCTACCTGTGTCTGTAGTTCCGCTGTCTGTAGTTGAGCTGTCTGTGATCTACCTGTGTCTGTAGTTCCGCTGTCTGTGTTCGCTGCTGTGATCTACCTGTGTCTGTAGTTCCGCTGTCTGTAGTTGAGCTGTCTGTGATCTACCTGTGTCTGTAGTTGAGCTGTCTGTGATCTACCTGTGTCTGTAGTTGAGCTGTCTGTGATCTACCTGTGTCTGTAGTTGAGCTGCCTGTGATCTACCTGTGTCTGTAGTTCCGCTGTCTGGATCTACCTGTGTCTGTAGTTGAGCTGTCTGTGATCTACCTGTGTCTGTAGTTGAGCTGTCTGTGATCTACCTGTGTCTGTAGTTGAGCTGTCTGTAGTTGAGCTGCCTGTGATCTACCTGTGTCTGTAGTTCCGCTGTCTGTGATCTACCTGTGTCTGTAGTTGAGCTGTCTGTAGTTGAGCTGCCTGTGATCTACCTGTGTCTGTAGTTCCGCTGTCTGTAGTTGAGCTGCCTGTGATCTACCTGTGTCTGTAGTTCCGCTGTCTGTAGTTGAGCTGCCTGTGATCTACCTGTGTCTGTAGTTCCGCTGTCTGTAGTTGAGCTGTCTGTGATCTACCTGTGTCTGTAGTTGAGCTGTCTGTGATCTACCTGTGTCTGTAGTTGAGCTGCCTGTGATCTACCTGTGTCTGTAGTTCCGCTGTCTGGGATCTACCTGTGTCTGTAGTTGAGCTGTCTGTGATCTACCTGTGTCTGTAGTTGAGCTGTCTGTGATCTACCTGTGTCTGTGTTGAGCTGTTCTGTTAGTGTTGATCCTGTGATTACTTGCCTCTATAGTTGACTGTTGAATCTACTGTGTTAGTGTAGCTATCTGTGATTACTGTGTCTGTAGTTGAGCTGTCTGTAGTTGGAGCTGCCTGTGAATCACTGTGTTTGTATTGAGTCATCTGGATCTACTGTGTCGAGTTACTGTCTGTAATTAGTATGTGATCTACCTGTGTCTGTAGTTGAGCTGTCTGTAGTTGAGCTGTCTGTGATCTACCTGTGTCTGTGTCCTCTGCTCGGTCTCTTCCTGGTTCACGTGTTGATCAGGCTGTTTCAGATTTAGCTGCACTCATAAATATGTTGCTGTTAAATCTACTGTGTGTCAGTGTGTTTGTTGTTGTTTCTGTGTCTTTGTGGGGACATGTGTGAACATCACGTGTTTGTATTCAGTTCAATCTGAGACCAGCTTCAGTTCAACTTTTAAATATGTGTTTGTTAGAAGCAAAGATGTTTTCACACAAGAACTCTTTCAAATAGTAACAGACATTTTGTGTGGTTAGTGTTTCTAACCCCCCCCCACCCGAACATGTGTGGTTAGTGTTTCTAATGTGAAGCAGCCCCCCCCGAACATGTGTGGTTCAGTTCATGTCAAGAGGAGCAGCTGTTTTAACCCTGAATACTTTTACAGTGAACTCAGAGAAGTCTCACTGGTTCAACCTGCTGCAGGAATGTAGGTGTGTGTGTGTGTGTGTGTGTGTGTGTGTGTGTGTGTGTGTGTGTGTGTGTGTGTGTGTGTGTGTGTGTGTGTGTGTGTGTGTGTGTGTGTGTGTGAATGCTGACCTGCTGAAGTCATTAACGAGCACAGAAAGAGAAGAGCAGAGTTTTACAGCTGCTGAACAGTTTAACATCCTGATAGAATCCTGAAGATGTGCAGATAAAACACACACACACACACACACACACACACACACACACACACACACACACACACACACACACACACACAGACTCACACTGTGTTTCACATATGTTGACTATATTTACACTGTGTGTGTGTGTGTGATGACGAAGAGAACATTTGAATCCAGTAGGACAAACCAACTGGACTTCCGTTGTCCACTAGAGGGCAGATGTTTACCTTCTCTCTCCGCTGATCAGAATCATCCTGAAAATTTGAACCTGAAAAGTTTGTTATAATGAAACTGCAGTTCCCCTGGCGGCCATCAGGTGCTGCTGTCAAAGCAGAGACCCAGAGTCCGACCACAGTGATGCTGTAACTTCGACCAACCAGCAGGGGTCAGGAGTGAAGCTCAGTTTGTCTGGCGCCCCCTGGTGTAACTGATGTAACCAAAAATAAGTCATCAGCTACAGCAGCATTTAGTCAACAGGGGGCGCCACACAGACAAATCCTGACAACTCATCATGAGGAGGATCATTTCAGTTTCCTGCTACAGAAATATCATTTACTTATCAATAACCGATCAATTACTTAAACGATCAACAACTTATCGATAAGGTATCAGTTACATTTCCTTTGATAAAAGTCTTTGTTGGAGACTGAAGCTGTTTATTGATCTTTGACAAATTTATTACTGATCAATACTAAGACTGCTGATACTGAGGTCTCTCTACACCCCCCCCCCCCACACACACACACACACACACACACACACACACACACACACACACACACACACACACACACACACACACACACACACACACACACACTTGACACTGAAAGGTCTTTTTGTGAGTTTTCCACTCGTTTTCACTGAGTGTGTGTGTGTGTGTGTGTGTGTGTGTGTGTGTGTGTGTGTGTGTGTGTGTGTGTGTGTGTGTTGACTTCCTGTCGGGGGTGGGGGAGTGACAGAGAGACAGATTGAAAACAGACTCTCTCTCTCTCTCTGTCTCTCTCTCTCTCTCTCTCTCTCTCTCTCTCTCTCTCGCTCTCTCTCTCGCTCTCTCTCTCTCTCGCTCTCTCTCTCTCTCTCGCTCTCTATCTCTCTCTCTCTCGCTCTCTCTCTCGCTCTCTCTCTCTTCTCTCTCTCTGTCTTCTCCTCTCCTCTCTACTAGTATTGGTTTCCATTCGTCGTGTGTCTGATGCTGCGAAGGGCAGACAGAAGAGTCTGACAGATGAAGGGTTCATTCGAGTAGCAGGAATGAGAGAAGAAGGGAAGAAAAAGAGAAGAGAGAAGAAGAAAGAAGAAAGAAAGAGAAGAAGAAGAAGAAGAAGAAGAAGAAGAAGAAGAAGAAGAAGAAGATCAGCAGCATAAACAGAAGGTCTGAAGAAACTAAACATCTTTTCTTTCTTTCAATTCACAACTTGTTTGTGTTTCTGCAGAAAAACTACCGATACCTATTTGGTCCATTTGCTAACATGGAGGCGGTTAATGACCGATACCATAGCCAGCCACCAGGGCCAATCCAGGTCTTCCCTTTGGATCGTCAATGTTTATTTATTTTCTCTATGAGAAATTGAGAAGTGAATTTCAGGAGAAATTGATTAAATATGAATAATATCGTCATGACAATGATCAGCTGATGTTTCTCTCTCAAGGTCAAAGGTAACTGATATGGCCTGTGATTGACAGCTGTCATTCATCAGATCTGAACCAATCAAGAGACAGGAAACAACCTTCATCATGGAGGAGTGAGAGAGAGGTGAGACTCACATCTGTCTGTCTCTGTCTCTGTCTCTCTCTCTCTCTCTCTGCGGAAGATGTGCGATCGATGAATAAGAAAGCATCTCTCTTCTCTCTTCTCTCTCTCTTATCTCTCTCTTCTCTTCTCTCTCTTCTTCTCTCCTCTCTCTCTTATCTCTCTCTTCTCTCGTCTCTCTCTCTCTCTTTGTCTCTGTCTCGTCTCTTGTCTCTGTTATGCTCTCATCTTGTTCTCATCCTCTCTCTGTCTAACTCATCTGCTCTCTCTCTCTCTGTCTATCTCTCTATCTCTCTCTGTCTCTCTCTGTCTCTCTCTCTCTCTTCGTCTCTGCTTCTCTCTCTTCTGCTCTCTCTCTGTCTCTCTCTCTGCTCTCTGTCTCTCTCTCTCTCTGTCGTCTCTCTCTCTCTCTGTCTCTCTCCCTCTCTCTCTCTCTGTCTCTCTGTCTCTCTCTCTGTCTCTCTCTCTCTCTGTCTCTCTCTCTCTCTGTCTCTCTCTCTCTCTCTAAATCAGATCAGATTTAGCAGCAGAGAGCTGCTGTGCTCTGATTGGCTGTGACTCCTCTCCGCTGCCCACACGCTCCATGAGACCTGTGATTGGCTGAGATACCCTGAGCTGTTTTCTGATTGGTTGTTTAGGTTGTTTAACCTTGTGTATTTGATAATTTTACATAAAAAAACTCAAGTAAAGCAAAACTTATGTTTTTACTTTTTACTTTGAAATCTCCCTTGGTTCGGGTCAGGCTCTTATTTTGAAATGTCTGTGTTATTGGTCAGGACCAGCGGCCATGATGTCTTCCATCAGAAGCCTGAACCTGCTGCACCTCCTGCTGGGTAGGTTACAAAAATGAAATACAACTTTCCAGATGGACTGATACCTGTCTGTCTACCCGTCTGTCTGTTTACCTGTCTGTCTGCAGGTGTGTTTCTGGTACATCCTGAAGGGGGCGTCTGTCTGGAGCTGCTCCCATCAGCCTCTGAAGTTCTGCTGGTCTCTAACTCCAACTTCACTGTGGTCAGTGTCACCTGTCTGTCTCCTCAAGTGTGTTCAGGTACCTGTCTGTCTCCTCAAGTGTGTTCAGTTACCTGTCTGTCTCCTCAGGTGTGCTCAGGGTGGAGTCAGGTGACATGGCGGTTACCTCAGGACACTCTGGTAGACGGGGTTGTTGTGGAGACCCGGGGTTCCAGAAGCATCCTGCAGCTCAGTAACGTCACCTGGAGGAATTCTGGAAGATACACCTGTGAGGAGACATCTTCCTATCAGAGCAGAGACGTGGACGTGTTTATACCTGGACAAGGTGACCATATTTCCCACAGACATTGACCCACATGTCCTACCTGTTATACCTGTCGTCATGTGTCTGTCCCCCCCAGGTCCAGATGAATGGTTTGTCCCGGTGGGTCCAGGTGTGGTAATGAAGGAGGTGGAGGAAGTTACCATCCCCTGTGTCGTGTCCGACCCACAGCTCAGCGTCTTGTTGTTCGAACGTCCCAGCAGGAGGCCAGTTACTGGGATGTACGAGCCGGGCCGTGGCTTCACAGGTCGTCTGAACGACACTTCATACGTGTGCTTGGCTGCCCACGGAGGTGAGGAGAGAGAGTCCCAGGTGTACTACGTCTTCAGCATTGTAGGTGAGTATATCAGATTTAGTTTGACCAGACCTAGTCTTAATTCATCTGATCTGAACTAATACTGTCCTTCTGCCGTCAAGATGGCGTGCGTGAGGCTCAGATTCTGTGTCACAATGTCGTCGTGTCTGTTAAAGTTCACCTGATTAAAATGCCTCCTAATCTAAATGATTATCAAGAAGGCTCTGCCATCTGACTGACTGAGACCTGGCCGGATCAGAGCATGCCAGACCGAACCATAACAGCACCTGGTTTCACACTGCGCCGACAGGTCAGCCATGCTATTCATGAAAACCAAAGGTGGTGGTATCTGCTTCATGGTCAACCAGCGCTGGTGTAACAACACATCAGTGCTAAATACAACATGCTCACCCCAGCTAGAATTCATCAGTATCAAATGCAGACATCCCATCTTCCCAGAGTTTCAGTTGTTTTAATAAAGTTAATATTTTAACTTCGGTTCGGGAGCAGGACCAAGCCTCAACCACTCCTCTAACTACCCATCAACCTTCTTAAACCCGGTCAACCTGCTCCATTTGTCTCAGATCTGTCGAAAACAGCCATCAAGCACCTCAAACAGCCTCATCACAGGCTAATCAAGTTGCTTAGCCTCCTTCATCATTTCCCACTGGTCTATCCTGTCCTCCCTCCCTCCCTCCCTCCCCATTCCCAGCAATGTGCCAATAACTATTCTCTAGCCACAGCAGCACCACCCATCCAGCCAGCTTCATCACTCTGCTGCCCCTTTCTTGTCTCCCCTGTATTACGTCACCAGATCCTAGCCGGTAACTATGTAGATGTAGCGCAGCTGCTTCATCCATCCATCATTGATACCAGCCATCCCAGGGGAATGCAGACCCATCCCAGTTCTGTGCAGCTCAAAGAGGCTGATAATAGACCTGTCTTCCCCACACAGCTCACACAAGCATTAACAGTCCCATTCCTAGTCCTGATTTCTCCATGAAATACGTAACAATCGACCACGTCATCACTCCCATCTGCTTGGCAGGCCATGGAGCTTGGCTGTCAAAAGCCGACATCAAAAAGTGAAAAGTGCTTTATAAATCTGATGCTGATTAACACTGCTAGATATGAACTCAGGTAAACAACCAGGACATTTTACCATAAAACTGGAACAGCAGATCAAATGAGAACTGTCCCTAACTAACCCCAAAAAATAAAGGTAATGACCAATTACAGAAAAGCCCCTCCCCTACACTGAACATTGACGCTAACCTGAGAACCTCTATGGGAGATTTAAACAGTCCCTCCCAATGCTACACCCCACCCGCCCTTCTACATCCAGGAGAAGGAAGTGAGGAGCATCTTTAAACAACAAGAGAAAGGTAGATGGCCCCGACACAATCAACCCAGCGGAAAACACTCTGATCCCAAGCTGCTCCAATATTCACCACAATCTTCAACACCTCCCTCCACCAGGGTACCGTACAACACAATGACAAGGACTCAACCGTAAACCTTGTGCCACAATCAACCAAGATCTGCTGCCTCAACAACTACAGGACAATCGCACTCACATCCGTTGTCATGAAGTTGTTTGAGCATATCACACTCTCCCCTCTCAAATCAGTCACCACCCCTTTGATGGACACCCACCAGTTTATCTACCGTGCCAACAGGTCTGTTGAGGATGCTGTCAATCTCGCCCTTCAGCACCTGGACTCACCCAACGTGTATCATCAGTAGAGGGTTAAGATAAATAATATATAATCCTGCCCTCTGCGTCCTGTCATCATGGCTCTTCTCCCTCTACTCCAACCAAATCACACCGCAACTCAGTCACCTTTTCCATACATGCAGACGAGAAGACGCAACTGTAATCAGACTCATCCCAGCAACTACAAAGATCAGTACCAGAAGCAGGTCATCAACACAGTCACCTGGTGTCGGGACAACAACCTCCAGGTCAACACATCCAAAACACATTATGGACTTCAGACACAGCCTCTCACCCAAAACCTGTGTTTACATCTCTGATCAATTAAAAAATCTCTGGTCAACCCATCACAATAATGGACTCTTTTTGGTTCTCACAATCAAATGTTACACCAACACATACCACATGATCAAAGCCAATCAAAGACTATTCTGACAAAACAAAACAAAACATTGCATTGTGTTGTCATTACGGAAAAATAATTCCTCAAACTTGTGTTGACTGTTATTTCATTTATTCTAATCTAATCTAAACGTGTCTGTCTCTCTGTACCTGTCTCTGTCTCCCTCACTACCTGTCTCTCCACCTGTCTGTCTCTCAGTGCCTCAGGTGATGGATGTGGACCTGTCTGTCTCCAGCAGTGTGTTGAAACAGGGGGAGGTTCTCATAGTCAACTGTACAGTTAAAGATTTAGAGAATGTTTATTTCTCCTGGACCTTCCCCCGCAGACAGGTACCTGTCTGTCGGTCTGTGTCTCCCTCTCTATCCCTCTGTCTGTCTGTCTGAACTCTGATTGGCTCTCTGTCTTGTGTTGTTTCAGGAAGTTGAACCTCTTACGGACTTTCTGCCCCATCAGATTCGCTCCTTCATTAACATCTCCACAACAACAGTGGCAGACTCTGGTAAGTGAACAACTGTAAATCAACAACATCAGTAGTGACTGATGCTATGTTAACATTAAGTCAAAGTTTGTTTGTTGTTTTTTTGTGTTGCCATGTTGATAGGATGAGTGTGTCTGTCCCGCAGGTGTGTATGAGTGTGAAGTTCAGGAGACGACACGAGATCAAAGAGTGACGAAGAATATCACAGTCACTGTACTGGGTACATACACACACATACACACACATACACAAGTACACACACATATACGTACACACACAGACACACACGTACACACACAGACACACACACACACACAAACACACCGACACACACAGTCAGACATAGACACACACAGACACACAAAATAGATTACTCTCTCTCTCTCTCTCTCTCTCTCTCTCTCTCGGCAGAGCGAGGTTATGTCTACCTGTGGCCGTCAGATGATACTAGCGTGTCATCTCTCCTCCACCACACGGTGGCGCTCAATGTGGAAATCGATGCTTACCCTACTCCAACTGTCGTCTGGACCAGAGACAACCAGACTGTTGCCATGGAAACCACCTCCATTACAACCACACACCTGACAGGCTGCAGGTAGGTCGGAGGTCACAGTAGGACGGATTGATTGATTGATTGATTGATTGATTGGTTGATTGGTTGATTGATTGAGATTGATTGATTGATTGATTGATTGATTGATGTTGATTGCAGGTATGTGACCACACTAACGCTGGTTCGAGTCCAGATGGATCAGACAGGAAGTTATACAGCAACTGTTTCCAACGACGACGGCATTGAGAAGGTCGTCTTCAACCTCGAGGTCAAAGGTCCGAGAGACTGTTTACCTGTGTGTGTGTGTGCGTGTGTGTGTGTGTGTGTATTTAGAGTATGTGTGTCTTTACCTGTGTGTGTCTTTGTGTGCGTGTGTGTGTAGCACCCCCCAGGATCACGTCTCTGTCAGAGGTCAGCAGTAAGGCAGTGTTGTGTGTCAGCGAGGGAGCTCCGCCCCCTTCTGTCACTTGGTATATATGTCACAGCTCACACAGGTAACAACACACACATACACGCAAAACACACACATGTAGACACACATATGTTGCCATAGTAACAGGGTCTCCTGCAGATGCAGTAATGTGACAGGGGGCTGGAGGAGCCTATCAGCAGCCTCGGAGGGCGTGTCCCTGCAGGAGAACGTCAGTGAGGTGGAAAGAGGAGTCACCCAGGTAACTAATGATGTCATCAGTGACATCATCATCAGGGAGGAGAGGTTATGAAGATGACTGACAGCGTTTTGTGTGTGTGTGTGTGTCTGTGTGTGAAGGTTCACAGTAAGTTGACTCTACAGGCTCTCACCTCTCTGTCAGCTGTTCGATGTGAAGTAAAAAACTCGGCAGGACGACGTGTCAGAGACCTGAGAGTCCTGTCGCCCTGTAAGTACTTCCACCGATACACTACTGTAGTACTGATGTAGTACTGATGTTGCACAGATAAAGGACAGATGAAGTACTAATGAAGTACTGATGTAGGACAGAAGACGGACTGATGAAGTACTGATAGGACTGATTTATGACTCTGCTTGACTGTCTCTCTGTTTGTCTCTCTGCATGTATCCAGCTCTCCTGTCTCAGGTTGCTGTATTAGCAGCAGTTCTGGTTTTGGTCATCATCGCTGTCTTCTTCCTAATCCTCCTCATCGTCCTCTGGAGAAAAGTCAGTACTCAGAACGGCCTCCAGGTGGTGCAGTCCTGATCTTTCACCCCTTATCCCACAGTCTTCTTCTCTTGTGACTGAAGCCCCAGGTCTTTAACCAGTCCTCGGTCATTACCTGACTTCACAGTGTTAATCTGCAGCTAATGGATCTTTGGGGTCATTGGGTCACATGAGTCAAGGTGTAAACCAAAAGAACCAAACAGCCCTGACAGAGAACCACAAACAGGCCCTTATCAGAGGATCATTTAACGGACACCGAGTCCATTTGAAACCCAGTAACAGTGTGAGGCAGATGCTTGTGTCATGTTTCTTCTTCTTTTCTTTGTACGGTGCATTGGCGGGTGGCAACACACATCAAGGTGCATTACTGCCATCTACTGTCTCTTCTTCTTCTTCTTCTTCTTCTTCTTCTTCTTCTTCTTCTTCTTCTTCTTCTTTCTTCTTCTTCTTCTTCTTCCTCTTCAAACTTCTTACTCTCCCGCTTCAGTTTTCCTCTCAGGGTTTAGTCAAAAGATTTCGTTGAAAGGTTCTTCTTCTTTGTTCGGTTCATTGGCGGGTCGCAACCAAGGTGCATTACCGCCATCTACTGTGTTGGTGTACCATACCTGGAGGTACTGGTCAATGTGTGTTATTGGTGGGTGGTTGAATGGTTTAGTCCCAAGGTTAAGTCCAGACAACAACCACGACATAAACTTATGGCACAACACAGGACTTGGTGTTGCAGTACCTCCAGGAACAGTGCACCAATACAGTAGATGGCGGTAAAACACCTTGACGTTGGATGCAAACCTAAGTGGAGATCAGCAAAGCTTACTTTGAGTGGAAGGTCTAGAGAAGAAACACAGTAGATGGCGGTAATGAAGAAGAAGTTCAGAAGTCAGAAGTGAGACTACTTACATACAAAGTGTTGGAGAGAAGGACGATTCATTAACACCAGCAACAGTTAGGGTGATAAGAGATACAGTACCAGAGAGGACGGACCAGGACCAGGACGTTTTGGACAGAGAACAAGAAAAGCTAAAGACTGTGGAATAAGGAAAAAAGAGAGACACCGAACAAACGATAGCAGGGTTAGTTGAAAATCAAGGCTTCTGGATTAATGGCGAGTCGGTACATCTGTGTTATTGTATCTGTTATACTCATACTATGCAGAATTTAATTTAATTTATAAACAAGCACAAGCGAGGGTTAGGAAAATAGTACAAAATGCAAAAAGGCAAAGTTGTCAATCTTTTTGTGATAAAATGGGGAGATCAACACCGGTGGGAGATGTTTGGGGCCTGATTAGGAGCATGAGGGGAATCAGGAAGTATCCAGCACTGAAGGCGGGGGAGGATGCAGCAGTGTCTGATGAAGAGAAGGGACGATACGAACAGTACAATGGATGCTCCATTCACTTTGGAAGGAATAAGGAGAGCAATAGAAAGATCTGAGCTAACATCTCCAGGGAAGGATAAACCCAGCTATGCAATGTTAAAGGTATGGTAGCATCACTGAAGCGGTTTGAGTAGAAGAGTTAGAAACCAGGACGTTGTTCTGGGAACAGATTCATGTTCAGCATTAATGTTGTTAAAGTCATTTTCATCCACAATAAGATTTAATGAGCTATTTGAGAATATCGTGACAACGTTTATGTGGATACCAGCACACAGAGGAATACAGAGCAATGAAGGTGGATTTATTATCTAAGAACTGAATCATGAAGAAGTCATGGACATTTCACTCAGTAAATCAGAGAAACAATAAGGAAGTGATCAAAGAATAGCAGCTGGATGCAGCTCACACAGGAAACAGCTTTATACAACAGGAAGTGAGGAAACAACAAGGAGCAGAACATGGTGACTATAGGCCGAGGACACACAAGACTCAACAATACAAAGTATGTTAGAGAAGGATAAAAGATAAAGAGGGAAACGTTTATCATTGGAACAGAGAGAATGCTTCATTATCTGAGGGAGACAGGATCAGACAGAAGAATTTAATATGACCTGGATAACTGCGATTCCCATTCCAACATTAGACCAAAGAAGAAGAAGGAGAATCTGTCAAATATCAAGGGTAATAAGAGATACTGTACCGAATGGGAAGAAGCGGAAGTAGGATATTGAAACACACAGCGGATGGCAGTAATGCATCTTGATGTTGGTTGCCATCTGCTAATAAACCAGACAAAGAAGAAGAAGGATGAAGCGATGTCCTCAGGTGGTCAGTTTTCAGGTCATCAGTAACTCTGGTCAGTCCGCTTACATTTCAAGAACAAGGGAAACAATGTGGACCATAGAAGAGAGATGGTTTGAAAGACAAGTGAATTAAGTCATCGCTGTCAACCTGGAACAACTGTCACTCAACAGAGCAGCGACCCACAGAGCTCCACACCATCCTCCACCCACGTGACCCCGATCAGACGGTTTTCACAGGGGACGTCACCGAGTCTCAAGGTGCAGAGAATAACACAATTACTGACAAAGAAGACAATGACCCACAGAGGTTCAGCACCTGGAACAGTCAGATATGAAGGAGCCTAATGGACAGGAGGTGAAAGGTCAACCAAGAACCGTTTTAATGTTAACTATAGTTTAAGGACTACGTTAGAAGTCGAACTGCAGCAGTGCTGCCGGGTTACTATGACAACAAGACATTCTAGCCATTACAGGAGCTGCAGACTTCCAACTTATCAGAGCAATAAGTGTTATCTGTGTGATGACAGAAAAAACTGAACCGGATTTATCTGAACGAAGAAATATGAGCTTTGATTGGTCTGTCGCCTGGAGTTTTTTATTTTTGTGACCTTGATTCTTTTTGTGTCTTCCTGTTTGACAGAAACCTCGGTATGAAGTTCGCTGGAAGGTGATCGAGTCTGTGAGTCCTGACGGACAGCAGTACACCTACCTTGACCCCTCCCACCTGCCCTACAACGCTTTCTGGGAAATACCACGAGAAAACATAGTACTAGGTAACACAACATCAAATTTAGATCATTTTGAGATCATTTTCTCCTATAACAATAGAAAAGCTTAAGATTCCAAGAAAATAATACACTGAAGAATTATGGATTACATTTCTTTTTTTTATTATGCCAGCTATAGTTTCATGAAATTTTATATAAGGAAGATAATGCTGATTTTGAATATCAAAACTTACAAAAGTTGTAACTATTAGTTTTCCAATTGGCAGGCCCAATAAGTAATACTCAGGACTTTAATAGGGGGCGTGGTTAACTGCTGATATGCTGAGGCTGCAGAGAAAAAAGAATAAACTATGTAATGAATATATCTGTATTTACAAACTACTTGAAATAAATATAATAATACTATTAGGTTTGCAAACTACTACAGTGAATATTTTAAGAGTTGTTCAAAGGATATTAAAACTACGTGGAAAGTAATAAATCAGTTTCTAGAGGGTGTAAGTACTCTCAACAATCCATTTGATATAGCTCAAAAATATTATGAATTGTTTGTCAATATTGGTTATGAACTAGCTAACAAACTCTGTGCTGTGTGCATCAACCTAACCTGACGTGGCTGTAACTCTGTGTCAGATTCTTTATGATATTTTTCAAATGTGTGTTTTTATTTTTAAGATCAGCTCAACTTAAGGAAATATCCCTGAGCAACTGAAGATTTACTTCAAACCAAATTTACAGATCCACTTTATTTAACGCGTCAATCCTCAGATCGTCATCCTCCCAGATTCCTCACTAGCAGAGGTCAATTTTCTATTCAATATAGAGGAGCTAAATTATGGGATGGCTTCTCACAGGTGGCAAAGAACTGCTCTTCTATAAAATGCTATAAAAAATGCTTAAAAGACCATTTAACTACAGCTGCTGTTCTTCTTCATGTATTGTTGTCATTGAAGATGTGATTTGTTTTAATTGTTGATTTCTATTGCTCAGGAGTCAATGAATGTGAACACACAACACACTCTTACACATACACACATTCTTTTATCTTTTATTTTGTACTGATAATAGTGTTGTCTGTTTTTATTAGGCTATATGTGTTGATTTAAATCTGTGGACTCTCATGGGGAATTGTTATTTTCTGCATGTCAGCTAATGTTGTGAAGTTTTAACTATAGTTCGGATGTAATCCTAAAACCAGGAGTAGACGTAATACTAGGTCTCTCTCTCTCTCTCTCTCTTCTTCTCTCTTTCTCTTCTCTCTCTTCTCTGTCTCTCTCTCTCCTCTCTCCTGTCTCTCTCTGCTCTCTTCTCTCTCTCTCTCTCTCTCTCTCTCTCTCTCTCTCTCTCTGCCGTCTCTCTCTGTCTCTCTCTTCTCTCTGCCTGTCTCTCTCTCTCTCTCTCTCTCTCTCTCTCTCTCTCTCTCTCTCTCTCTCTCTCTCTCTCTCTGTGTCTCTCTCTCTCTCTCTGCCTGTCTGTCTCTCGCTCTCTCTCTCTGCCTGTCTCTCTCTGTCTCTCTCTCTCTCTCTCTGCCTGTCTGTCTGTCCCCTCTCTCTCTCTCTCTCTCTCTCTCTGCCTGTCTCTCTCTGTGTCTCTCTCTCTCTGCCTGTCTCACTGTCTCCAGGTCAGGTGTTGGGTTCAGGTGCGTTCGGTCGAGTCGTTGAAGGAAAAGTCTCTGATTTGATTGATTCTAATTCTACGACTAAAGCAGCTGTGAAGATGCTCAAGAGTGAGTATCTGTCTCTCTCAACCTGTCTGTCTCTACCTGACTCGTTCGTTCGTTCATGTGTGTGTGTGTGTGTGTGTGTGTGTGTGTGTGTGTGTGTGTGCGTGTGTGTGCGTGTGTGCGCACGTGTGCGTGTATGTGTGTGTACAGAAAACAGTGGAGCAGTTCAGTCTTTGATGTCCGAGTTGAAGGTTCTCGTTCATCTCGGTCCTCACATGAACATTGTCAACCTGCTGGGAGCGTGCACGAGAGGAGGTACGCATGTGCACGTTGAATACTTTTATCAAGTGATGGAGGAGGAGAGACAAGATTTACCTGTCTGTCTGTTTAGGACCTGTCTATCTGATCACTGAGTTCTGTCGTCATGGAGACTTGGTTAACTTCCTGCAGAGAAACAAACACAACTTCTTGCTGAGTGACCCACACAACAAGAGGTCAACACACACACACACACACACACACACACACACACACACACACACACACACACACACACACACACACACACACACACATACACACACACACACACACACACATGCACACATACACACATAAACACACACACACACACGGAAATGATGTCTCTCTCCCTGCAGTGACAGTGATGGAGGTTATATGGACATGAATAAAGAGAGAGGGAGCGCTCAGAACGTCGCCATGAACGATCTTAGCTACGCTGACATCGAACTGGCGCCCAACGAGTCGCCACACGAGTCGCCCACGAGTCGCCGTACGCAGCACCAGGTGATGAGACATGACCACAACTTCACCTGTTATCTGTCACACATGTAGTTCTACCTGGGTGTGAAGTATGGGTTCTCTGGGGTCTGTTGATTAACAGGTTTTATAAAGATCGGTTCTACGTGATTAGAGGACAAGCGGCTCCGCCTGGATTCTGTTCAGGCTGTAATCAGAGTTCTTCCTCTCGTCATTAATTTGTGTGGAGAACATCAAATTAATCCAAATGTAATCATCACTATTGATATTGTTGTGTTATTTATTCACTTATTTATTTGGGGGGTTGAGATTATTATCGGGGCTCGGGGGACTATAAATGAATCCCTATTGATAAGCAGCTGCAGGGATATGACTTGTCCTGTTGTTCTCCTGCAGACCAGCAGGAGGCGCCCTCTCTCCTCCTCAATGACCCTCCTCTCCTAAGCCTCAATGACCTCCTGAGCTTCTCTTACCAGATCTCTCAAGCCATGGACTTCCTCTCCAGCAGAAACGTATGATCACAATGGTAGACTGTTAGCATGTTGTGTTGAGTGTTAGCATGTTGTGTTGAGTGTTAACATGTTGTGTAAAGGCTAATTTATGCTGATGTATATATGTCCCTTTCAGAGAGACCCGTTTCTAACAATTTAACGTCACTCTCCAAATACTAATGGTGCGTTCACGAAATACTCCCTGGTTGTATTTATTTGTACATTACGTGCGATTAACCAGAATAAACCAAATGATGCTGCGGCGCGAATAGCACATTTAGAGCATTGCAAAAATGAATGTGGCGTTCGATGTGAATGCACCACAACATGTCCTATATGTTGATATGGTTGTTAAGCAATACATCCACTAGAGGGCAGCACAGAGACAACAAACAAGCTGATGATGGACGAGGTTGTGTCAGAGCTCCTCTTGTCTCATCATGAAACTTCATGTAGATCCTGCAGTTTCTTACCAACTAGCAAAGTGCTGCTCATTGTGGGAACTGTTGGTTTCTTGACCTTCTATATGTAAAGTGCCTTATGATGTATATTATGATTTGGCACTATACAAATAAAATTGAATTGAACTGAATATTCTCTCTTGAAAAAGTTCCACCATTGTTGAAATAATGAACACAGAATATGGACAGAAGTCTGTTACTTTGTACATATCTGATGTTAACCATAAATGAGCCTTTACATTACATTCATTGAGCTGATGCTTTTATTCAAAGCGACTCACAATAAGTGCGTCAACCCTGAGGAACAAACCCAGAACAAGAATCAAGAAAGTATAATTTCTTCATGAAAGACAAACTACAAAGTTCTATAAGTAAGTGACATGTAAGTGCTGACTGACTTGTTAGTTTAAACTTTTATTCAAGGTGTAGTCAGAAGAGGATGTGTTTTTAGTTTGCGGCGGATGAAATAAGACTTTCTGTCCTGATGTTATTGGGGAGCTGGTTCCACCGTTTAGGAGCCAGGACAGGAAACAGCAACAACATTGGCAGATGCAGAGCGGAGTGGACGGGCTGGGCTGTGAGGTTTGACCATGTCCTGGATGTAGACTGGACCCGATCCGTTCACAGCACGGTGCCAAGTACTAGGGTTTTGAACCGGATGTGGGCAGCTACTGGTAACCAGTGAAGGGAGCGGAGGAGTGGAGTGAACTCAGGTTAAAGACCAGTGGAGCTGCTGGTTTCTGGATGAGCTGCAGAGGTCGGAGGGCAGCAGCAGGTAGACCTGCCAGGAGGGAGGGGCAGTAGTCTAGGTGTGAGACGACCAGGGCCTGGACCAGAACCTGGACCAGGCCTGGACCAGAACCTGCGCCGCCTTCTGAGTGAGAAGGGGACGTATCCTCCTGATTGTGTTGTTGCAGTAATGTTGGCAGTGAGGGAGAGTTGACTGTCGAGTGTCACACCCAGGTTCCTAGAGGTCTGGGGGGGGGGTAACACGGAGTTGTCAAAGGTAAGAGTCAGGTCGTGGGTGGGAGGAGCCATTCTCTGGAAGGAAAAGTAGTTCAGTCTTGTCAAGGTTAATTTTCAGGTGGTGTGCAGACATCCATTTACATGTTACCCTGTTGGTTGTTAGCATGTTGACGTGTCCTTCCATCCTTCCGCTTATCCGTGCTCGGGCTGCAGAGGTGGCCGGCCACGTTGGGTATCGTAGACATCCTGTTCTGTGTTCCCAGGCCTGATGGGATATGTAGTCCCTCCAGTGTGATCTGTGTCTGCCCCCGGGTCTCCTCCCTCTTACTCCGAACTCCCTGATGTCTGAACCGTCTTTTGGGCTGAGCCCAGTAACCCAATGGATAAAACTCATTCTGGCCACTTGTATTTGCGATGTTGTTCTTTCAGTCGTCTTAACCACAATGCTTTAGTACAACATCTGCATTACTTTTGACGTGGCACTAACCCACCTGTCCATCTCACGCTCCATCTTCCCCTCACTTGTGACCAAAACCAGGAGATACTTCAACTCCTTCACTTGAGGCAGCAACTCAACCCCAACCTGAAGAGAACAATCCACTGGTTTCCAGCA
>CM031684.1:24839162-24874162 GCA_006182925.3 Reinhardtius hippoglossoides
GTATCCCAGTGTGTGTGTGTGTGTGTGTGTGTGTGTGTGTGTGTGTGTGTGTGTGTGTGTGTGTGTGTGTGTGTGTGTGTGTGTGTGTGCGTGTGTGTGTGGTCTCTGGTAGAAAATGTGTTTCCTGACTGAGGTTTCATCAGACCCCCAACCCCTCCTAACTGCAGGATTGTCCCCAAAACAAAACTCAACAACGGATCTACACAACCTGTGTGTAACATCTAGACAACCTTAGTGTAACATCTACACAACCTTGTCGGCTCTTTGTCGGCACGCGGACTGTCAACATGATAATTAAATAAAGATTAATTTTATATTTTAAGAAGCAGAGGAAGCAAAAAAAGTTTGGATTCTAAACTTTATATTAATTTCAACTGATGACGTTGTTTCCACTGCTCAGTGTGTTTCTGCTGCCAGACGTCATATTGGGACATTATGCAATTTAACACACAGACAGACACACACACACACACACACACACACACACACACACACACACACACACACAAACACAACACACACACACACACACACACACACACACACACACACACACACACACACACAACACAACACAAACACACAACACACAACACAACACACAACACACACACACACACACACACACACACACACACAACACACACACACACACACACACACACACACACAAACACAAAACACAACACAACACACAGAAACCACACCACACACAACACACACAACACACACACACACACACACACACACACACAAACAAACACACAACACACACACAAACACAACAAACACAAACACACAAACAAAAACACACAACACACACAACACAAACAACACAAACACAACACACACAAACACAAACACACAACACACAACACACCAAACACACAACACCCCACCACACACACACACACACACACACACACACACACACTGTTTCACTTCTTGTTTTAAAGTTCCAGATTGTGAAACAATCTTCCGTCTTCAACTGTCTCATGATCTCTTTCTCTCTGTTGATCATGTATCTGTGTATTAATCAGTTCATGATTTTTCTGGGATTGACCTCTAACATGACGACACTGTAAAACAGACTAAAGAGTCTAAATCAAGTCAAGTTCTTTTCCTCCAGAGTCTTTATATCAGTAAAAATATCGGTGCCGCTCGTGTTGGTGCCAAAGCCTTAAAGTTCTGTTGTGTCTGTCCACATCACATCTCCGTCCCTCCGTCGCTGAAATGACCCAAAACTCTGCTGTAGCAGCGTGTGACCTTAGCCACTGGCTGAGACACTTGTCAATCAACACACACCCCCCTGCACACACTGTTCTTAATCTAAACATAACATGACCCTTATTTTGAAAGTCAAAGGTCATGAATCCTTCGCGAGTCATCACAAAACTGAAGTTTTGACTTCAGTCGTCTTTACTCCAGGTGATCACCATGACAACGGACCTAATCCCATGACGATGGGCGCAGCTCAGTCTCCTGCCCAATCATATGACAACCCCACCGCTCCAAGCTCTGCCTCCAGACAGGAGGATCAACAGGTGGACGCCATGTGGAGGTCAAAAGTCCTGGATCTGCTGACACAGCTGGTCCTGGTCCAGAGGGAGGCCACCAAACATCAGGGCGAGGTGGTCCAACTGCTCACCGTGCTGGGAACTCAGGTGAGTTTAGCTAAGCTTAGCTTATTTTAGTTTAGCTTTGTTTTTTGGGGACTCAGGATTATATGAGTAACTTAACTCATCTTCAGATAAACTGGTTAATAACGGGTTGTTCATCTCATTCACCAGTGATTCACCAGTGGTCAGACTCACTTTCATAAAACTAACCAGGGTGCACGTTAGCATGCTAATGCTGGGTGTTGTTGTGTCCTTAGGGTTCTCAGCAGATCCAGGATCTGCAGAACGTAGCTCGTCACCAGAGTCTACTTGTTGAAAACCATCAGGCTTTACTGCTGCAGACGTCTCGAATTGCCACCCACTTGCATGACATCACCAAGAAACCTGCTGCTGCCGTCCAATGAGATTCTCTGATTTTCCATAGACAGCCAATGAAATTATCTCTTTGAAATGACAGTGACATATGTTGAAAACCAACCAATAAGGTTAAACTGTACACAATGAATCAACCAATGATTTTGATTATTTTTTCTTCTACTAATTAACCACTGAGATTGTTAATTATTAACCAGGTAATGACTGATTAACCTGTTAATGAGTCCGTTGATGATAATGATTTGTTCTATGAGTCTAATGTTCACTATATACGTGTATAAAACATGTATGTAGAACATTTATCTAACATGAATGTACAATCCCTGTTTTATTACAGTTATATTCAGTTACTGACATCAGAGCAGTTCTCTCATTGGCTGATTTTATTTCCTCGATGATTTCAATTTAATCAGATGTTATTTCAGTGATTTACTCTGATATGAAATAAAGTTGTGACGTCATCATCTGTTCAGTCGTAGTGTGTCTGTATTTTCCTTCCTGTGTTATTCAGTTTTCCTCCTATAAGTTCTAACTATACAATCGTTTCTTTATATTTAATGTTGAAAACACACACACACACACACACACACACACACACACACACACACACACACACACACACACACACACACACACAGAACTCATCTGGTAGAGACAAAAACAGCCCAAAGAAAAATGGATATACTGACTATGTTGATGGGGTGTAGAACCTGAAACAACCAGCAGAGGCTCCAGAGTCTCTTTCAGCTCCATTGTTGGTCTCCACCACCAGGCTGTGGTGTTCAGTTCTTGTTTGTGCAACCTCAGATTTACTGTTGCTATTTTGCAGATCCTCCACTGATTCGTCTGAACTCCGTCTTCCTGCACAACCAGACTGAGAAGGTTCTGACAGCCGGCGCTGCCTTCTCTCTCATTTGCCATGGTAACGGTTCAGTCCGTTGGTCCAGCACTGCGTTTCTTTTTCTGCGTCAGGACAAACTCTCGGACGTTGTTGAGGTGAAGAGTTCAGTCCCGAAACACACCGGGACGTATCGCTGTGGGTACACTGACCTGAGCCTGGAGCACCTGAACACCTGGATCCACTTGTACATCACAGGTAAATTCTGCTGAGGCCACGCCCCTTGTCAGTTGTCACATGGTTCCAAATGAAAAGTGTATTTTCTGAGGTTTGTGGATCCGTTTCCTGTTTCCTGTAGAAAAACAGCTTGATTCTACGTTTTTTAGTGTTGATTGACAAATGACCTCCTGTCTCCCATCATCCCTCTGTCAGACCCGTCTGACCCGTCCAGTGTGTTCGTCACTCTTCGCTCTCGCCCTAATGTCAAAGAAGGCCTGGACTTCTTGTTCAAGTGTCTGCTCACCGACCCATCCATCACAAACTTCACCCTCCAATCAGAGGGCAGCACGGGGGATGGGGGGCAGGGCTTGCCCCAGGGCATGAACGTGACCTTTGACCCCCGAAGAGGAGCACTGATCCGAGACGTACAGAGGTCGTTCAAAGGACGCTACGTCTGTTCAGGCTGGAAGGACGGGAGACAGGTCCGATCGAAACCTGTCGACCTGCTGGTGGTGCCCAGTGAGTCCAGCTGTCATCAATCAATCAATCACATGTTATTAGTCTCATATTCCCAGTTGGTCTCATATTCCCAGTTGGTCTCATATTCCCAGTTGGTCTCATATTCCCAGTTTGTCTCATATTCCCAGTTAGTCTCATATTCCCAGTTTGTCTCATATTCCCAGTTTGTCTCATATTCCCAGTTGGTCTCATATTCCCAGTTGGTCTCATATTCCCAGTTTGTCTCATATTCCCAGTTGGTCTCATATTCCCAGTTTGTCTCATATTCCCAGTTGGTCTCATATTCCCAGTTGGTCTCATATTCCCAGTTGGTCTCATATTCCCAGTTTGTCTCATATTCCCAGTTTGTCTCATATTCCCAGTTTGTCTCATATTCCCAGTTTGTCTCATATTCCCAGTTGGTCTCATATTCCCAGTTGGTCTCATATTCCCAGTTGGTCTCATATTCCCAGTTGGTCTCATATTCCCAGTTGGTCTCATATTCCCAGTTGGTCTCATATTCCCAGTTTGTCTCATATTCCCAGTTTGTCTCATATTCCCAGTTTGTCTCATATTCCCAGTTGGTCTCATATTCCCAGTTGGTCTCATATTCCCAGTTTGTCTCATATTCCCAGTTGGTCTCATATTCCCAGTTTGTTCCATATTCCCAGTTGGTCTCATATTCCCAGTTGGTCTCATATTCCCAGTTTGTCTCATATTCCCAGTTGGTCTCATATTCCCAGTTTGTCTCATATTCCCAGTTGGTCTCATATTCCCAGTTGGTCTCATATTCCCAGTTGGTCTCATATTCCCAGTTTGTCTCATATTCCCAGTTTGTCTCATATTCCCAGTTTGTCTCATATTCCCAGTTTGTCTCATATTCCCAGTTGGTCTCATATTCCCAGTTGGTCTCATATTCCCAGTTGGTCTCATATTCCCAGTTGGTCTCATATTCCCAGTTGGTCTCATATTCCCAGTTGGTCTCATATTCCCAGTTTGTCTCATATTCCCAGTTTGTCTCATATTCCCAGTTTGTCTCATATTCCCAGTTGGTCTCATATTCCCAGTTGGTCTCATATTCCCAGTTTGTCTCATATTCCCAGTTGGTCTCATATTCCCAGTTGGTCTCATATTCCCAGTTGGTCTCATATTCCCAGTTTGTCTCATATTCCCAGTTTGTCTCATATTCCCAGTTGTCTCATATTCCCAGTTTGTCTCATATTCCCAGTTGGTCTCATATTCCCAGTTGGTCTCATATTCCCAGTTGGTCTCATATTCCCAGTTGGTCTCATATTCCCAGTTGGTCTCATATTCCCAGTTGGTCTCATATTCCCAGTTGTCTCATATTCCCAGTTTGTCTCATATTCCCAGTTTGTCTCATATTCCCAGTTGGTCTCATATTCCCAGTTGGTCTCATATTCCCAGTTGGTCTCATATTCCCAGTTGGTCTCATATTCCCAGTTGGTCTCATATTCCCAGTTTGTCTCATATTCCCAGTTTGTCTCATATTCCCAGTTTGTCTCATATTCCCAGTTGGTCTCATATTCCCAGTTGGTCTCATATTCCCAGTTTGTCTCATATTCCCAGTTGGTCTCATATTCCCAGTTGGTCTCACAGATGTTAACAAGGAGCAACTTCCTCTGTTCTTCACTCAACAAGAGTCAAACAGAAACTTCATGATCAGTGAATAAAGCTCAGTCCCATGTGAGGATCCTCTCCCAGGACACAGGTCCAACAGATGCTGATGGAACTGAACACATCAACACAACAACACAACAACACATCAACACAACAACACATCAACACATCAACACAACAACACATCAACACAACAACACATCAACACATCACACACAAACAACACACAACACACAACAACAATCAACAACAACAACACATCAACACACAAACAACACAAACAAACACATCAACACATCAACACAACAACACAACAACACAACAACATCAACACAACAACACATCAACACAACAACACATCAACACATCAACACATCAACACAACAACACAACAACACAACAACACATCAACACATCAACACAACAACACATCAACACAACAACACATCAACACATCAACACATCAACACAACAACACAACAACACAACAACACAACAACACATCAACACATCAACAGGATTCACTACATGAGAAGAACCAGTTTGTAACTTCATGTTTAAAGTGTTTATACATAATGTCTGATGGAGATGAAGGAGCAGAGGAACTGAGGACTTCCTGATGGTAGAAGATGTGCGGAGACGTGTTGTGTATCAAGAAGACTGACGGCTGTTACACACCTGTCTGTCCACCTGTCTGTCTTTCTGTGTGTGCACTTGTCTACCTGACTCTCTACCTGTCTGTCTGCAGGGCTGCGCCATCCACCCTGCCTGTCTGTCAGTCAGGATGAAATAGTTCGTCTGAAAGGTGAAAAGTTTGAGGTCACCTGTCTGAGCAGTAACCCCTCCCACTTGTACAACCTTTCCTGGACACACCCACACATACAGGTGAGCGGTCACAGGTGAGAGGTCACAGGTCAGAGGTCACCTGTGTGTTGACTGTTTTCATTCCATTAATGTTCTGCTTCTTTTCAGTCACTGAACGTGAGCATCAGCCATCACTATGGAAACCAACGCCTGTCCATCAACAGTACGGTGACGGTCTCTGCTGTCGAATTGAATCACAGCGGAACATACACTTGTACTGCTGTCAACGAAGCTGGAGTCGCCACGGTAACCACACAGCTCAGAGTTCTGGGTAAGAAGATAAAACCAAGACAAAAATAAACGAGTGAAACATTGAAATAAAAAGGAGAGAAAGAAAAGATGAATGAAAAAAGTGGTGGTTACTCTCTCTACTCTTCTTCCTCACCAGAGCGGCCCTTCCTGATTATCTACCTGCAGCCCAGCCAGCATGCTAACGCTAACACCAGGACCATAGCGGTTAAAGGGGACCTGTTTGCTAATGTTAGCAGCATGCCAACGAAGCTAGACGCTAACATTAGCAGTGGTTCACTGGGAGTCAATGGGAAAAAGTTTGCTAATGTGAGCCCCAATGGCACACATATAAATGACGCTAACAATGCTAACACTAGCAGCAACAGCAAAGTGGAGGTACATGAAGGCCGAGATGTGACGTTAACATTCATGATAGAGGCATATCCTCCAATCAGGGACCACGACTGGACGACACACATCAACAACGATAACAATGATACACTGTACCAGGAGAGCTACAGTGCTAATGGCTACAGGTTAGAATGCTAACAACTACAGGCTAGCATACTAATGATTACACGTGAATATGCTAATAATTACAGGCTTACATTTTCGGATTTCTACTTCAGAAACCTGCTGCACCACATAATTCCACCTTAAGGTTTGTTAAAGGGTGATTGTGTAGAACTTAGTGACATCTAGTGGTGGAGTGTCATGTTGCAGCTGAAAGTATTTACATAATAGTATTAAATAAAAAGGATGTAAATATACAGAATTACATATAAATTATTTAAATAAAAAGTATTTACATATAAAGTATTACAATATAAAGTATTTGTATAAAAAGTATTTATATGTTATTTATATGTTGTTATTATTATGGTTTGTATAGGTGGTAATTTTGGTGTTTAATTTGTTGAGGTGGTATTGTTATTGTTAAGGTTTGTTAAGGTGGTATTTTTCATGCCTCAGGTCAAACGCGAGCCTGCTGCTGCGGCGGGTCCGTCAGGAAGATCGGGGTCGATACGCCTTTCATTACTCAAACTCATTCTTCAGTGGTTCACAGAACGTCGATCTTAGAATTTACCGTAAGAAACTTTACTTCCTTCTCTTTGTTTTTCCTTCTGATAATCACATCTATAAATGTTGACTTCCTGTTAAAATAAAATGTCCTCCTCCAGGTTCTCCCACTGCTCAGGTGAGTCTGCAGAATGACACGCTGACCTGCAGCAGCTTCGGATATCCTCTACCCACAATCCTCTGGTACACCTGCCCTGGGGTCCAGGACACGTATGTAACACTGACCTTTGATACCTTTGTTCATCGCAATCGGATCATTTCTATTTCTGAGTCTGAACAGCAGCTGAACATAAAGTTTGTCCTGAGGCTGGCGCTACAGGGGAAGTTGTAGGGTAATTGTGTGTTAGACAAAGTTCCATTCTGTATGTAAAGCTGTTATTACATCATGTTGTTAATACATAATAACACACATGTGAACTTCTGAGGAACCTTTGAGCAACAACAAACTTCCTGTTCAAACCAACAGAGATGAAATGATTCAGTTCGTAAAGAATAAAATGTACGATGACACTTCGCCTCTGCAGGTGTGGAGACGTCTCCACCTATCGGGTTCCTTCAGCCCAGGTGCCATCACAGGAGGAGGAGGCGGTGAGGACACAGCTCCATCTGCCAGCTGACAATGATGTCACTGTCGAGTGCGTCGCCTTCAATGAGCTGGGAGAGTCGCGTCACGTCTTCAGTCCTGGTGAGTGTAGTTCTTAAAGAACCTCGAGCAGGACTCAACATGGAGAGTTGAATAAACTGTTGTTTTGACGTTCTTTAGGAGAACCACCACCGTTCTTCACTCTGCCTCTGATTGGAGCTCTGACCTCTGCCGCCTTCCTCCTCCTACTGCTATTGGTCGTCTCTTACAAGTGGAGACAGGTGCGTTTGTTGAGATGATGAAAATTCAGTTTACATGAAAAGATGTCACATGTTTGATGTTTGATGTTTACATGTGTCTGGTAAAAATATGAACCTATGGAGGGAACAGCGATAAGAATTGGTGGAACATGAATCTTCTTCTTTTATTAGAAACCAAAATATGAGATTCGTTGGAAGATCATCGAGAGCACAGACGGAAACAGCTATACCTTCGTTGACCCCACTCAGCTGCCGTACAACCACAAGTGGGAGTTTCCACGAGACAAACTCCGCCTGGGTACACAACTGTGTGTGTGTGTGTGTGTGTGTGTGTGTGTGTGTGTGTGTGTGTGCTTATATCTTTGTGAGGACCATTTTAAGAATAGCCCTACAGAGTGAGGACATTTTGTCTGGTCCTGACTTCTCGAATGGACTTGGTTTTAGGATAAGAGTCGGGTTGAGTTTAGGTTAGGGTTAGGCCTTATGTCAATGTGTGTGTCTGTCTGGGGGGGTGTTTGTGTGTCTCTGTGTGTGTGTGTGTGTGTGTGTGTGTGTGTGTGTGTGTGTGATTCAGACCTTGACCTTTGACGTCTCTCTGTATCAGGTGCAGTTTTGGGTTCGGGTGCGTTCGGGAAGGTCGTCGAGGCGACAGCGTACGGACTGGGAACCGACGACAACGTCACCAGAGTTGCCGTCAAGATGCTCAAACGTCAGTAATTTATTATTTTTGTAATTTAAAAAAAATATTTTTATTTAATTTTGATGATGTCATCTGATTTGTTAATGAACAGCGAGCGCTCACTCAGAGGAACGTGAAGCTCTGATGTCCGAGCTGAAGATCCTCAGTCATCTTGGTTACCATGACAACATCGTCAACCTGCTGGGAGCCTGCACTCGAGGAGGTGAATTCATCTGCTACTGGAACATGTCCCCTGCTAAACTACATCCTGTTTGTTTGATTGAAGTCAAGTGAATTTAAAATAAATTCAATTAATCAGGATGGACCAATCACCTCGGAGCTAAGAGCCACAGACAGGAAGTCAGAAAGTTTACTGTCTGTTTGTCTGACGCTGTAACCTTTGACCTCCATCAGGCCCCATGCTGATGATCACAGAGTACTGTAGCCATGGCGACCTGCTCAACTTCCTACGGGCTCACGCTCACAACTTCATGACGTCCGTTCTGAATGTGAATGAACATGAGGAGGAGGCGTTCTATAAGAACCTTGCAGCCCAGAACACCAGAGTCAGAAGGTTTGAGTTCTTCTGTTTCAACCCACGGATTGAAATCCGACAGAAACTTTAACTTAAAGATATTTAATTTAGTTTGTTTATTTCATTTTCGTTGTGTGCATAGTTTACAATGACAAAAAGGCATTCTGATTCTGATGCTGCGTTCCAGGCAACTCTGATGTTGGATATTGAAGTTTCTGAGTTCTGACTTCCAAGCGGTGCATGGTGATGACGTCGTACGTAAACAAACATTTCTGACCATAAGAATGTTTATTTGTCTGATGATGAGATGATTCAACTATGACCAGAGCAACCTCCGTTCATACAGAATCAAAGAGGAGGGAGACAACGCCATTTTATTATTATTATTATTTATTATTATTATTATTATTATTATTATTTACCAATCTTTTTTGCTTTATACTTAGAAACACATTCAATGCATAAGAGGGAGAGAACACTGTCACTGTCACAAAGGAGGAAACCAGAGTCTAACAGAAGCTCAAAGGCCTCAGCTACAGGATCAACGTCTCCATGAGTGACGTCAGACAACTGCTGCTCTGTGAACTAGGGATAGATGAAGTTTCCCCGAGTTCACAAGTTCGAACTCTGATTGTGAGGCGTCCACTGCACTTTCAAGTAGGAGGTCGGAAAATTCCAACATCTGCGTTGTCTGGAACGCAGCATGAGTTCAAGCATTTCTGACCTTTGACCTGTGGACACACTGAGTGACATCAGCTGAAGTCTGACGTCCAATCACGTGTGTTTCAGTGACAGTGGAATCTCATGTTGTTCAGAGTATCAGGAGATGCTGCCAGTTCAAACCCAGAAAGGTAATGCACCTGAACGCACCTGAACCCTGAACACACCTGAATACACCTGAACACACCTGAACACACCTGAACACACCTGAATACACCTGAACACACCTGAACACCTGAACACACCTGAACACACCTGAATACACCTGAACACACCTGAATACACCTGAACACACCTGAACGCACCTGAACACCTGAACACACCTGAATACACCTGAATCACCTGAACACACCTGAACGCACCTGAACGCACCTGAACACACCTGAACACACCTGAACGCACCTGAACACACCTGAACACACCTGAACGCACCTGAACACACCTGAACACACCTGAACACACCTGAACACACCTGAACGCACCTGAACGCACCTGAACACCTGAACGACACCTGAACACACCTGAACACACCTGAACACCTGAACCACCTGAATACACCTGAACGCACCTGAACACACCTGAACGCACCTGAACACACCTGAACACACCTGAACACACCTGAACACACCTGAATACACCTGAATACACCTGAACGCACCTGAACGCACCTGAACACACCTGAATACACCTGAACGCACCTGAATACACCTGAACACACCTGAATACACCTGAATGCACCTGAACGCACTTTTTACTGCAGGAGACAACTGGTAGTCATAGACCCAAATGAATTGTGTTAGTGGAATGGCTTGAGCCTGAAGTGGAAGTTGAAGCTAATTCAAGCAGAACCTTTTCACTTATAGTCAGGATTAGGGTTTAGTTCCCTGAACTAAGCTGTCTGTCTCTCTGATGTCAGACCTGTCTCACTCTCTGTCTTTCCCTCAGGTGTGCACACAGACGGCCTGTCTGTCTGTGACCTCATGGCCTTTTCCCTCCAGGTGGCTCAGGGTCTCGACTTCCTGTCCGACAGAAATGTAGGAACACGCACACAGACACACACACATACACACACACTCACATACACGCACACACACTGATTGTTCCTATCAGATATCAGCAGCAGAGCTGTAACTGTCTCTCTCTCACCTGTCTCTCTCTCACCTGTCTCTCTCTCACCTGTCGATCACTCAGTGTATCCATAGAGACGTAGCAGCGAGGAACGTCTTGTTGACTCATCTTCGTGTTGCAAAGATCTGTGACTTTGGTTTGGCTCGAGACATTCACCATGACGACAGCTACATCGTCCAGGGAAACGTCAGTACACACTGTCACAGTAAACAACAGTAAACAACAACAACACGGTCAGCGCCCTGAACACGAAGCAGGATTTGTGGTCTTCAGGTTAACTTCAGGTTTAATTCAGAGTTTTCAGTCCTACGAAGCTCGTTCCTTGTTATCAGGTAAATCACCACGGTAACTTAACCTGAACAGCTGACCTGCTCCAGGTGAAGTTGGAGATAAGAGATCAAACAGTCTAAAGCTCCGCCCACTGACCGATCCCTTCCTTTGGACCATGACATCATGTTCTTAGAGGATCCGTGGAGCTGGTGTGGACTGAGTCTCTGAGGAGGACCAGGGTCTTCAGAGACCCACAAGATCCTTTGAGCTCCTCTGATGAGCTTCTGAAAGATCTAGATTCTCCTCAGAGGATCCGAACAGAACCAACCTGACCCGTAGGAGCAAAGTGCTCACAGTACCACAGCCTGCAGCTACTTCACCTGTTCACTTTTACACATTAAAGTCTTTTCTCTAGTTTCTATTGTTCTTTATGGTTTTATACTTATGTTCATTTAGTTTCTGACTTTCAAACCTCATTGTACATGTGTGTACTGATATCAATATACAGTAGAAACAGTCACAGTGCTGTACCTGTTGTATTGCAAAGATATGATATAGACTATAAGTAGACTTACTTATAGTATATTTATAGTTAAATATGTTGAACTTGCTTCGTAGTACAGGCCCCAGCTGATTGAACAATGGTGTGTTTTATTGTGAAACTTCCTGTGTTTTATTGTGACACATCCTGTGTTTTATTGTGACAGGCTCGTCTCCCAGTGAAGTGGATGGCGCCGGAGAGCATCTTTCAGTGCGTTTACACGCTGCAGAGCGACGTGTGGTCGTACGGCGTCTTATTGTGGGAGATCTTCTCTCTGGGTAATCTTCGATCTCATGCTGATCGTATTGATTATTGATCAGTCACTCAGTTTGTTAAAATCTCTGAAGACAACAGTGTCCTCTGTTGCTATGGAGATGCCTGCATCAGACCTGTGACATCAGAGTGACATCATCATATTATCCCGCCCTCAGGCAGGAGTCCGTATCCAAATGTTGCCGTGGATACCAACTTCTACAAGATGATCAAAGATGGCCGCCACATGTCTCAGCCAGACTTCGCTCCAGCGGAGATGTAAGACAACACATGATTGAATGTTAATAAAGATATTTTGAATCTGACTCACCGGTCCTCGCAGGTATCAGCTGATGATGCTCTGCTGGAGTCTGGAGCCCGCCCACAGACCAACCTTCAAAACCATTGGTCAGCTCATCAACAGGCTCTTCCCCTCCACCAATGACATGTCGCCACATCACAGCCACCAGGTGAGGAGCAGTTACAGAGCGGAGGGAAATGTTCCCTTAGCTCTGACTGACAGGCTGGTGTCCCCTCAGGTGACGGCGTACAGGAACGTCGACGAGTTTAAAGAAGAAGAAGAACAAGAGGAGGAGGAGGTGAATGGAGAGATGGTGAAGAGGGGAGAAGAAGAAGAGAGCGGACAGAGAGGTAATGAACACACAACAACATCAGCTGTTGATAAAACACAGTTATTCTGTGAACCTGACATCACTTCCTGTCCGGATCCTCAGAGCGCTGTGACGATGGTGAGGAGGAGGAGACAAAGATGAAGAACATTTATCAGTCTTCTTGATCGTCCAATCAAAACCGGTTTATCACTGTTTATTAACCAATAAGAAGCAGACCTTCTTATCACTGCTGAAAACCTTATGGATAAACTGAGGTAAACATGAAACCTGTCAACAGACTCGAGGTCACATGATCTCTTTCTGAAACATCAAAGGTGTGTTTTCACACGTTGTCATGGTAACTCAATAAAGATTCATCTTAGAGAATGTCACTGGTCATGTTTATATACAGTCACTGATCCTCTTTATATACAGTCACTGATCCTCTTTATATACAGTCACTGATCCTCTTTATATACAGTCACTGATCCTCTTTATATACAGTCACTGATGGTCTTTATATACAGTCACTGATCCTCTTTATATACAGTCACTGATCCTCTTTATATACAGTCACTGATCATCTTTATATACAGTCACTGATCATCTTTATATACAGTCACTGATCCTCTTTATATACACTCACTGATCATCTTTATATACAGTCACTGATCATCTTTATATACAGTCACTGATCCTCTTTATATACAGTCACTGATCATCTTTATATACAGTCACTGATCCTCTTTATATACAGTCACTGATGGTCTTTATATACAGTCACTGATCATCTTTATATACAGTCACTGATCATCTTTATATACAGTCACTGATCCTCTTTATATACAGTCACTGATCATCTTTATATACACTCACTGATCCTCTTTATATACACTCACTGATGGTCTTTATATACAGTCACTGATCATCTTTATATACAGTCACTGATCATCTTTATATACAGTCACTGATCCTCTTTATATACAGTCACTGATCATCTTTATATACAGCCACTGATCATCTTTATATACAGTCACTGATCATCTTTATATACACTCACTGATCCTCTTTATATACACTCACTGATGGTCTTTATATACAGTCACTGATCATCTTTATATACACTCACTGATGGTCTTTATATACAGTCACTGATGGTCTTTATATACACTCACTGATCCTCTTTATATACAGTCACTGATCATCTTTATATACAGCCACTGATCATCTTTATATACAGTCACTGATCATCTTTATATACAGTCACTGATCATCTTTATATACACTCACTGATCATCTTTATATACACTCACTGATCATCTTTATATACACTCACTGATCATCTTTATATACAGTCACTGGTCATCTTTATATACAGTCACTGATCCTCTTTATATACAGTCACTGATCCTCTTTATATACACTCACTGATCCTCTTTATATACACTCACTGATCCTCTTTATATACACTCACTGATCATCTTTATATACAGTCACTGATCCTCTTTATATACAGCCACTGATCATCTTTATATACACTCACTGATGGTCTTTATATACAGTCACTGATGGTCTTTATATACAGTCACTGATCATCTTCATATACAGTCGCTGATCATCTTTATATACAGTCACTGATGGTCTTTATATACAGTCAGGTTATTCAGATTCAGGAAATGACCAGAGATCAGGATTTTCAGATTGAAATGATGGATTAATCATCATTATTACATTACATTTCATTGAGCTGACGCTTTTATCCAGAGCGACTCACAGTAAGTGCATCAACCATGAGGAACAAACCAGAACAACAAGAATCAAGAAAGTACAATTTCTTCAAGAAAGCTAAACTACAGAGTTCTATAAGTAAGTGACATGTAAGTGACATGTAAGTGCTACTGACTTGTTAGTTTAAACTTTTATTCAAGGTTTAGTCTGAAGAGATGTGCTCTTAGTTTGCGGCGGAAGACTTTCTGTCCTGATGTCATTGTGGAGCTGGTTCCACCGTTTAGGAGCCAGGACAGGAAACAGTCATGTTCTCATCTCATTAATTGATTCTATCTTTTTGATCTTCTATAATTTTCAATCTGATTATGTTTTGTTTATTTTTTATTGATTACATTATTGATTGATATATTGTCTGAAATCCTACATATGTTGTGAATGAATGAAGTGTCAAAATGAATCAGAATCAATAAAGTTGGTTTCAAACTCATCTGTTTGTGAACAACATCATTGTCTGTAATTAACCAGTTACTACCTGACAGGTGAGTACAGGGGGCGGGGCCACAGGTCTTCACCTGTGGACTTTAGATTGTGATAAACAAACGCTGTTGAAACGTGGATCTGAAGAAAAACTCTTACTGAAGTCGGTGACATTGCAGCTGTTTGATTGACAGGTTGTCGACAGTTCTGGACTTCAAACTCATTAAAACAGTTTAAAAACATAAATCATGAGAATAACGAGGTTTACTTCCTGCTGCTCCGTGTTCCCAGCACACACATATCAATGCTCTTTATCAGCTTCTGTATTGATAAAGTCAATAATCATTTTCAGCTCAATAAAACTGATCACAGGTCAGAGTCTGATCCTTGGACCTCAGATTATAAATCATACAGTAAACTGAGGTCTTCAGGAGGAGAACACTTTCAACAAGCAGCTGATTTATTGATCGTGTGCTTTCCCTGAAGTTGACAGGATGAAGCAGCGTTTGTCGTCTCTGGAGTTTTGTCTCACCGTCGTTTCTTTTCTTCTTCTGATCTGTTGTGTCGGACTGATCGTGGTTTCATGGATCAGCCTCGGTTCTGAAGGTAAATGAATGAATCAATTAACTGATCGGTCCTCAGAGGAGCCCGATGGCGACTGTTAATGTGTTTGTGCCGAGGTGCCGTTGAGCCTGTGGTGCTGAGTGGTCGGATGGTGATCACACAGGGCGCTGACTTCTCCGAGGAGCTGACGAACTGCAGCAGTCCCCCCTTTAAATCTTTGGCCTTTGATGTCCAACAGCTGGTGAGAACTTTTGCTTTGAAAGAAACAGAAACAGGAAGAATCCCGACAGCAGCTTTATTTATCAGCCTTTATTTTGAAAGGCTACAGGTGGCCTCCAGTTATCAGCCTTTATTTTGAAAGACAGTGAGGTTTATAGTCCATCTGATCTCATGAGGGTCACATGTAAAAAATGTTCATGCATTACATCGCCAACCTGCTATCATGCTAACTTGTTAGCCTCAGCAGCGTCCATGTTCTTGTTGCCTGGCAACATACACTGTGCACAAGAGTTCTCACAAGCTGGTGCAATGAAAAATGATGTTTCACTCTGATCAGGTGATCAATACTGATCTGATCCGGTTTAACTAAACCCTATAAACTGATGTGACCTCTGATTGGTCGACAGGTGTCTGAGGCGTTTGGCCTCACTGAGCTCAGGCGACTCTACAAGTCCTGTCAGGTGTTAAACTTCAGGTCAGAAATTTGATAAATACTAATCAATCACTTTGAAACTGATCAATCACAATGTATTGATTCATCAATAACGGGCTTTTGATTTGATATTGATTATTCAATTGATTGATAGATTATCAATTTAATAGTCACATTTGAGCGATTGATTATTTGACTGATGATTTATCTCTACTGATTATCGTATTGATGAGGTGATTACTTATTGATATTTGTTCTAAGTCAGGGAAGCGTGGCCGTGACCGTTGACCTCTGGTTTTATCATATGATCGACGTGAAGGAGGCGGAGCAGCAACTGGGGGCGGGGCTTACAGAGGCAGAGAACAGAGGATTGGTGATTGACAGGAGCAGCATCCATATCACAGGTAAACAAAGTGAGTTGACTGTGACGTCACTGTGAGGAACAGATTAGAACAGATTAGATGATAAAAAAACAGATTAGGTCATATTAGATCAGAGTAGAACAGAATACATCAGATTCGATGAGATTAGATCAAATTACATAAAAAGAGATTAGATCAATCTAGTATAGATATAAAGTAGATCAGATTAGAACAGATTCAAACAGATCAGATTAGATAAATTAGATCAGATTAGAACGGACTAGAACAGTTTAGATAAGATTGGGGCATATTAGAAAAAAATGTCACTTAAACATAAAATTCACTCAAAAGTTTTTTGATCAAAAGAATTTATGTTTAAGTGAAACTTTTTTTGCAGAGAAACGAGACCAGACGACGGAGACGCCGACTACGGAGACACAGACAAGCATCACACCTACAACAGGTGACAACACAAGTCATTAGCACACACGTCATACACACTTTGTACACACTAATCATTGCTTTGGTTTCCATAGCGATGTGTCCTCCTCATCAGAAACACTGCGCTGATCGATTGACGTGTGTTCTGATCAATCATTTCTGTGACGGGGTCTACGACTGTCCTGATGCCTCCGATGAAGACACCACTCGCTGTGGTCAGTGCTTATAGATAAAGTTTTATATGGTAAACGCTTTGTATTTATAAAACACTTTTCTAGTCTTGATGACCCCTCAAAGCACTTTATATCATAATAGGAGTCATAGGTTTGTGATTTTATATATATATATATATATATATATATATAATTCAATGTTGTTATTGTTTACACACTGTACACGGTAACGTTGACTTTTTGTGTCCTTCCCACTATGAATATATATATAAGACAACTGATAGTATCAGCATTCTGTTTCCATAGCAACAATGTGTGACGGACAGTTTGTGTTGAGAGGACCGACAGGTTCCTTCAGCTCGTCCAACGTTTCTAAAACGACTTTCTGTCGCTGGATCATCAGGTGCTACGACTACACACATTATACACACTGTACACACACTATACACACACATTTTACACACACTGTACACACTGTACAGACATTCAACACACACAATTACATTACAATACATTACATGTCATTTGGCGGACGCATTTTATCCAAAGCGACTTCCAATTAGTGCATTCAACATCTACGAGGGGCCATTTTAGGGGTTCAGTATCTTGCCCAAGGACACTTCGGCATGCAGATGGGGAAGACTGGGGATTGAACCGCCGACCTTCTCGTTGGAGGACAAACACTCTACCCCATATATATATATATAGATATAATACACACTGTACACACAATACACACACATTACAAACACTGTATACACACTATATACACCTACTACACACGTGTCCTGTTCCAATGACTGAAGTGTGTTTTCACTCTGATGAGTTTAATTGATGTTTGTGTTGATTTTAGAGTCGATCAAGGTTTTTCGGTTCAGATAAATTTTCATCAAACACAACAAAACATCAACAACCTGAAGATTTATGAAGGAGTCGGACCCAAAAAACAGCTCACAGGTAAAGAAACCAACTTACTGACTAACTAACCAACTAACTAACCAACTAACTAACCACCAAACATACTAACCAACCAACTAACTAGCCAAACAACTTATAAACTAACTGACGAACTAACAAATGAATGAATGAACTAACAACCAACCAACTAACTAACTAACTAACTAACTAACTAACCTAACTAACTAACTAACCGCCCAGCTAACCAATTGCCTAACTGGCTAACTAACTGACCAACTAATCAACTAACTGGCAGACTAACTGACCAACTAACTAACCAGCAGCACTACCACTGACATTAACCATAACCAAAACTAATTAACCAACTGATGACTCAGGTCTAGCATCGACTGGTATGCAGTACCTCTAGGAACGGTGCACCAGTCGATGGCAGTGATGCACCTTGATGTTTGTTGCCACCAGCCAATAAAGAAGAAGACTCAGGTCACCTGACGACATGTTGATCTGATTTGTAGCTGAGCTCTCGGGCTCCGCCCCTCCTAGGACGGTGTGGCTGCTGACGGACCAATCAACTGTGGAGTTTATCGCTGATGATGTCACCAACCTGTCAGGCTTCAACGCCACCTACAGCGCCACTAACTTGTCCAGCCTCTCTGGTAACACGTCACACCTCAGGTTATATCTGTGATTATGTTTTTGACTGATTGTTTGTTTGTTTGTTTGTCTCAGATCAACAGAAACTGACCTGCACCTTTGAGCAAGGCATCTGTTTCTGGAGGCAGCGGCAGGACGATGACGATGGAGACTGGATTCGAACAAACGGCTCCACGTTTCCTCCGCTGACCGGACCGAGTTTCGACCACACGCTGGGTGGCGGCTCTGGTGGGTTCGATGTGGATGATGTCATCACATGAGATGGGCTGTTTGTTATCGATACATTATTGATTATTGATCAGTTCAACTGTCAGGTTTCTACATCGTCACACCTTGGAGTCCCGGCCAATGGCTGAAGAGCTTCAGGATCCACAGCCTCCCTCTGACTCCGTCCACGCAGCCCATGTGCCTGAGCTTCTGGTAAACAACAACTACCATAAACATGTAAACAAGTAAACAACATGTAAACAACTAGAATATGAACAAACAACAGGTACCACATGTTCGGAGACGATATCCACCAGCTCCGAGTTCTGCTGCTGCGATCAAACCCTGCAGTTACCTTGGTGTTCCAGAGAGATGGTAACTATGGCGACAACTGGAACTACGGCCAGGTCACCCTCAACTTGACGACGAAGGGCACGGTCAGTGACATCATGGAGTGATCATGTTATTGATCCTCACCAATAGGTGATTGGTTGCTGTGTGACCTCTGACCTCTGCAGGTGGAGTTTGAGGCCCTGAAGAAAGGAGGGGTGAGGAATGACATTGGCCTGGATGATATCACTCTGACTGCCAATCCCTGTGGCCCCAACCCTCCTGAACCAACTAATGTCCCACCAACGACCACCCCGACCCCCATACCAGGTGAGATTAGACCACGCCCCTACATAGTCCACATCCCAATATCTGGTAAACCACTTTGGCCGCACCCCTTGTACCAGGGTGAATTTAGACCACGCCCCCTATGTCTCACAGGTTACTAATGAAATCCTACTGATCAGTTTCTTTTTATCTGACTGCATCCCCTCTGCTCTCATTGGTCCAGCTGACTGTGGAGGGCCCTTTAACCTCTGGGAGCCAAACTCCACCTTCAGCTCGCCAAACTACCCACAATCCTACGGGAACAAGGCTCAATGTGAGTACAAGTCCTGTGATATCATGTGATCTGTGATGTTATGTTTACCTGTCACCCATGTTGGGCCGGTCAGTTACCCATGATGCTCTGCTGCAGGTCTGTGGACTCTCCACACGGTGGAGGGTCAAAACATTCAGCTCCACTTCCTGGACTTTGACGTTGAAGCAACCTATGACGTCGTAGAGGTGCGGGACGGGGCGGGATCTAACTCCACCTTACTGGGTGAGGAGGGATTACCCATAATGCTCTTCAGCATCGTCCTGTTTCCTCTTCTCGTTTTTACTTGTTTTTATTTTTTCAGCTGTCCTCACTGGGAACGATGGCCCCACCCATGACTTGTTCTCAACAACCAATCAGATGACAGTGTGGTTCTTTACAGACGCCTCAGGTTACGGCCGAGGATTCAGCGCCAACTTCACCTCTGGGGTCAACCTGGGGTCACCAGGTGAGTCAGAGGTCAGACTGAAGTTTATATGACCAGATCACAGCTGTATTATTTATTAGGATGAATGATTATTTATTAATATTATTGATTATGGGTCTCGTGGTTTGTGAACAGCTCCGTGTGCAGCCGGTCACTTCCAGTGTCAGACAGGAAGTTGTATCCATGGTATCCGTCAGTGTGACGCTGTGGTCGATTGTCCTGACGCGTCTGATGAAGCAGATTGTGGTGAGTCTGATGATCAACACAGGATCAATGATATCATGATATCTTGTTTCCTGGCAACAGTTTCTGTGTGTGTGTGTGTGTGTGTGTGTGTGTGTGTGTGTGTGTGTGTGTGTGTGTGTGTGTGTGTGTGTTAGTTGTGTTACAGGTGAACGGGTCAAGTCGTCTCCAGTTTCAACTCATTTCGACTTTGTTTACTGTCTGTTCTAAAACCTGGACCCATCACCTGTCTCACTTCACCTGTCGATATCTCGGCTACAGGTAACACACCTGTCTCACTTCACCTGTCGGTACCTGTCTCACTTCACCTGTCGGTACCTGTCTCACTTCACCTGTCGGTATCTCTCCAGGTCAGGGGAAGCGACTCTGTTTACAGCTTTGCCAGAGGATTCGCCATTTATGATCGTCACAGTCACCAGCAACGGAACCATGGAAACCACAATCAGGTACTAAAGACCAGAACCAGAACTAGAACTAAAACGAGGGCTAGAAAAAGAATCAGAAACAAAACCAGGACCAGGATCAGATCTATAAATAAACCAGAACCAGTTGAATATTTATATATTTATATGTAATTACTATATATAATACAACAAAATGTGTTTATTTTCACTAAAACCTTTTTTTTTACAGTGAAACCTGCCCCAGTGAGGAAGTGATTTCATTAAACTGTGACAACCAACGTGAGTAATCGTTCTCGTGTTGTTCTCCAGAGAACGATTCATTGGTGTTCCTGAAATAAGTTTCACACAGAACTAGAAGGAGCCTTCTTTCTTCTTCTTCTTCTTCTTCTTCTTCTTCTTCTTCTTCTTCTTCTTCTTCTTCTTCTTCTTCATTGTTCGGTTTATTGATGGTTGGCATCCAACATCAAGGTGCATTACTGCCACCTACTGCGCCTCTGACCTCCTCATGCAACCAATGCAACAAAACTAGTCGAGCACTTCCTCCTCCTGGTAAAGAATATTTATGGCCTTTTTATTTAACTAGTTATTAAAAATCATCCACACACCGTCACAATGTGAAACACCATGAAAACTAAGGGATACAATATTACAATAAATAGAAAGACAATACTAATAACCTGCACAAAGATTCAAAGGGTGAACAAAAAACTCTGGACCATTAAAAACAGCCAATTTATCAACTTAAATTGAAATGCCAGAACCAGTGAAAAAGAACAAATGACCACAAGCTAATTAAAGTGCAATATTTTAAGCCACAAAATCAAAGAAAGTCATACAAAAAAATCTATCACTTACAACAAATATACAAATTCATACAAAAAGATAATAATAACTGTCCAGCTCTGTATGCAGCTCTTAAATGTGACAGTGTGTTCAGTTACAAACTAAATGAACTTCTACTCAACTCAACCCAACGCTTACAGGGGAGTTTCTTTGTCTCTTGTAAACTTCCATCATCCATCGCTACACTAATCAAGGATTCTTGTGATTATTTTAAATTATATTACATTACATTACATTACATTACATCATACCATATATCATATCATATCATATCATATCATATTAAATTGTATTCTTATATTATATTATATCATATTAAATTTACTTATATTATATTATATGTTGTGTTCTCTTGTCCTGTGTTGATACATCCGAATTATTCCTTCTCATTAGTGAGTCGTCCTCAAACTCTTCTACAGAAATCTGTCCATTTTTATTGTTTTTGTTTGGTTAATTATAAACAGAGTGAAGTTAGAAAACTTTGTGATCATCCTACCTGGTTTATCTGCACTGAAGATTTTATGTATTTTTTATTACTGTTCACATGTGGTTTATATATAAGTTTGAATGATTTACTGAACTGATGTTATTTTTTCATACATCACATATCGACTGTTTCAGAGTAAAACAACCGACACAATCTTCAGACCCAAGTTCACAACTTTTCAAAATTAAAACCTCTGTCATACAGCTCAGTATAAATCATAACAGCAACGAAACAAACATTGTGCTTTTACTTTGAAGACAACTTGCCAAACAGGAAGTGATTATGTGAACGTTGTTGTCGTTATGGAGATTGGTACCTGTCCAACCCATATGATGTAATATATAAAACTAATCATCAAAAGGATCTTTGTTGATTTGATGTCAGGTTTGACCCAGTTACCAACCACTGCTGTAGTATATCTGAGGACCTAGAAGAAGACATGTTCAACTCAGTCCACAGACTGAAGACACACTGCCCCCCCACTGACTCATACATAGGGCTGGTCTGGGCTGCTTTTTAAAATTGTATTCATATTGAAGGAATCAGGTGTTCAAATCAAACTCAACACTGAACTTTCTCTGGTGATTTATAATTAACACACAGACCATTGTTACCGTTAGTTACTATTGTTACCGTTAGTTACCATTGTTACCGTTAGTTACTATTGTTACCGTTAGTTACCATTGTTACCATTAGTTACTATTGTTACCGTTAGTTACTATTGTTACCGTTAGTTACCATTGTTACCGTTAGTTACTATTGTTACCGTTAATTACCATTGTTACCATTAGTTACCATTGTTACCGTTAGTTACCATTGTTACCGTTAGTTACTATTGTTACCGTTAGTTACCATTGTTACCGTTAGTTACTATTGTTACCATTAGTTACTATTGTTACCGTTAGTTACTATTGTTACCGTTAGTTACTATTGTTACCGTTAGTTACCATTGTTACCATTAGTTACCATTGTTACCGTTAGTTACCATTGTTACCGTTAGTTACCATTGTTACCGTTAGTTACTATTGTTACCGTTAGTTACTATTGTTACCGTTAGTTACCATTGTTACCATTAGTTACCATGTTACCGTTAGTACCATGTTACCGTTAGTTACCATTGTTACCGTTAGTTACTATTGTTACCGTTAGTTACCATTGTTACCATTAGTTACCATTGTTACCATTAGTTACCATTGTTACCATTAGTTACCATTGTTACCGTTAGTTACTATTGTTACCGTTAGTTACTATTGTTACCGTTAGTTACCATTGTTACCATTAGTTACCATTGTTACCGTTAGTTACCATTGTTACCGTTAGTTACCATTGTTACCGTTAGTTACTATTGTTACCGTTAGTTACCATTGTTACCATTAGTTACTATTGTTACCGTTAGTTACTATTGTTACCGTTAGTTACCATTGTTACCGTTAGTTACTATTGTTACCATTAGTTACTATTGTTACCGTTAGTTACTATTGTTACCATTAGTTACTATTGTTACCGTTAGTTACTATTGTTACCGTTAGTTACCATTGTTACCATTAGTTACCATTGTTACCGTTAGTTACCATTGTTACCGTTAGTTACTATTGTTACCGTTAGTTACCATTGTTACCGTTAGTTACCATTGTTACCGTTAGTTACCATTGTTACCATTAGTTACCATTGTTACCGTTAGTTACCATTGTTACTGTTAGCAAACTCTCCGTCTGATCTCAGTACAACATGCTGATAAAGTGGGAGGGGTCTCAGGCTGAGTGAACTGAGATGATTTCAAATTTTAAATGACCAATTATCTTGTTTTAGCTTGTGGAGTTCGTCGAGTCACTGATACAACGAAGAGATGGACCAATCAGAAGAGGGAAGGCCGGGTCAAGGTATGAAAATGAAAGTTTGATCTAAACTATCAGATCTGATCCTGGTCATTGACATTTCGTTGGAGTTTGTGCGTTAGTGTTTGTGTTTTGTGTTTCCTGTTAGCTGTGGGCCGGATAGTGGGTGGAGCAAATGCAGTGAAAGGGTCGTGGCCGTGGATTGCGTCTCTTCAGTGGCAAGGACGTCACGTGTGTGGAGCCTCTGTGATTGGCAGTGATTGGCTGCTGACTGCTGCTCATTGTGTCTATGGGTGAGATAATCATCACGACTCATATGTAAACACAGAATCTATAGAATCTATAAAACACACGTGATGTATGAAATATATCACGAATAAAATCTGATTAGACATTAAAAATCTGAACATGTTGACATAATGAAGACTGCAGCCTGTAGCTGAGCTGTTTAGAAGCTTCCTGTGTTTGTCCAGCAGGTGTCCTCACAAAGACATAAAGACACAATAAAGACACAATGTCACTTCCCCCCTCACAGGAAAAACATCCACCTCCAGTCCTGGACTGCTGTTCTCGGGCTTCACTCTCAAAGCGAGGACTCTGCGGGGGTTCAGACCCGACAAGTTGATCGCATCGTCATTAACGGACACTACAACAGACGAAGCAAACAGGCCGACATCGCCATGATGCATCTGGAGCAGCAGATCAACTTCACCCGTCAGTAACCACAGCATTGATTTAGTGAAGAAACAATATCTCATCCATTATTATTGTAATACATTTGCTCAGGTTTGTTTAGAATTTCAACCAATGATTTCAAATGATGGTATGAAATTAAGTTTTCAATATAAATCTATGCTGAATAAAATAAGCAACCTTCAAAGTAAACAACAGTTTTATGATCCACAACAATTGTCAACTGGAAGTTACTGTTTGGTCATGAACCCTGACCCTAACCCTTTCCTTTAAGGAATAAACAACTGTTCTCTGCAAAGAAGTTTGTTGTCAGGTCACCAGTAAAAAGCTTTTTTGTCACGATAAATCAAAAACTTGTCTTACAGAGTCGATCCAGCCACTGTGTTTACCTGCTGAAGGTCAAAAGGTCAAACCAGGAAAACAATGTTTCATCGCTGGATGGGGACGTGACGCCGAGCAGGGTGACACACCTGTCTCTCTCTCTGTCTCTCTCTCTGACAGACACCTGTCTCTCTCTCTGACAGACACCTGTCTCTCTCTCTGACAGACACCTGTCTCTCTCTCTGACAGACACCTGTCTCTCTCTCTGACAGACACCTGTCTCTCTCTCTGTCTCTCTCTCTGACAGACACCTGTCTCTCTCTCTGTCTCTCTCTCTGACAGACACCTGTCTCTCTCTCTGACAGACACCTGTCTCTCTCTCTGACAGACACCTGTCTCTTCTTCCTCCTGACAGACACCTTCTCTCTCGTCTCTCTCTCTGACAGACACCTGTCTCTCTCTCTCTGTCTCTCTCTCTGACAGACACCTGTCTCTCTCTCTGTCTCTCTCTCTGACAGACACCTGTCTCTCTCTCTGTCTCCTCTCGACAGACCCTTCTCTCTCTCTGTCTCTCTCTCTGACAGACACCTGTCTCTCTCTCTCGTCTCTCTCTCTGACAGACACCTGTCTCTCTCTCTGTCTCTCTCTCTCTCGACAGACACCTGTCTCTCTCTCTGTCTCTCTCTCTGACAGACACCTGTCTCTCTCTCTGTCTCTCTCTCTGACAGACACCTGTCTCTCTCTCTCTGTCTCTCTCTCTGACAGACACCTGTCTCTCTCTCTGTCCTCTCTCTCTGACAGACACCTGTCTCTCTCTCTGTCTCTCTCTCTCTGACAGACACCTGTCTCTCTCTTTCTCTAGCTATGTGTGTCAGCACTTTTTCACCAGAGAGATTTGTTTTAGTTTCTTCATGTTTGTGTCCCCCCCCCCCCCCCCGGTTGAAGTGGACTCTGCTGCAGCTTCTTCTTTCCTCAGTTGAGTCCTGGGGACCAGGGACCTTCAGCTCTGACATCATCCACTGACTGAGTCTCAGATGGACATCAGCTCAACCACCCCCACCTTCACTACACAACAAGCTTTTCTCTACAGCAGTCTGTCTCTCTCTTCGACCTGTCTGTCTCTCTCTCTGACCTGTCTGTCTCTCTCTCTGACCTGTTTGCCTCTCAGGTTCTCTTCCTGACGTTCTCCAGGAGGCGAAGGTTCCTCTGGTGGTTCAGGATCAGTGTCAGCGTCAGTTACCTGAGTACAACATCACCTCCAGCATGCTGTGTGCTGGGTTCCCTGAGGGTGGAGTCGACTCCTGTCAGGTAAAGACTCACATGGACTCACCTGGACTCAGGTGTAAACCAGCCTGTTGAATCAGGCCCTGTCCTCCACATGGTCCTTGATTGTTGTTCTCGTGAATGGATCTGAGAGTTCATTGGTCGGTTGGACAGTAAATGTTACTGTTGTTTTATTAATAAATTTAATGAATTTGTTTCCAGGGTGACTCTGGTGGTCCACTCATATGTCTGGAAGATGGATACTGGACTCTGATTGGTCAGTATCTCCCTAACATCAGGGGCCACACAGTTTCACTGGAGGGCCAGGTGTGGCCCTCAGGTGGCTGTTTGCACACACACACACACACACACACACACACACACACACACACACACACACACACACACACACACACACACACACACACACACACACACACACACACACACACACACACACACACACACACACACACACACCTAACTGTCGTGACTTTCGCGGGCATTGACTTAACCATAGTTACTACTTCCCCAACCATTACTTTAACCTAAAGTTATTCTTTACCTTTAACCTTAACCTTGTAATTTACATACATTTCCAGGGACACCTGCAGGTTTTATAACGCCGAGATGACAAAACCACTTTATTGTCTTTGCGTTATAAAACTTAAAAACCGAGGCAGGAGGCGAACTAAGAGGCTGCTTTGTGCAATGTTGGCAACAATGTGGGCGTTACATATAATTGTCTGAGCTGCATCATATAATTGCCCTTAAGAGTATAATACTAAACTAATACTGAACTAATAATAATAATAATAATATAGTGATAATACCCTTTAGATACATGAAAAAGTATGAATACCAAAGACAGAACTTCTTGGTGAGGGCTCGGATAAACTGAACGATGGCAGTTGTCTTCACTCATTTCTGAAAGGACTGATTTCCCTCCCTGGTGTCGAGCTTCATGAAGCTGAGGACTGAAGAAATGTTATGTTCTGATTGGTTCCTGCCAGGTGTGACCTCATTTGGGATTGGCTGTGGACGACCTCAGAGACCTGGAGTCTATGCCCGAGTCTCCGCCTTCAGCTCCTGGATCGCCCGGACCAGACGGTCCTCTCTCTCCCTGACATGACTCTACTAACCCTACTGGAGCATCTGATTGGTTGAACCTTTATTATGAGTCATCGTCTCAATTTGTGATTGGTCACATGTTGTACACTCTGCCCTATAATGATAAACTAATGATGACATCATTCTTTCTGACCTCTGTCGACCATCTTGTCTGTTTCCCCTAATTAATTAAAATACTTCTTCATCCTGCGTCTAAGTACACTGAGAAAAATCTGCTTTAAATCATCAACTTTAATTTATAACACATTTACTTTGGTACAAAGTGCTGTGAGCTGATTGAGTACAACAACCACAACATAAGATAAGATCAACTTTATTGATTGATTCACTGATTACAGCAGCAAATCATCAAAACTAGTTCCAGAATAGAGTGAAAGCATTTGTTCTGTTGCTGTCATGTTTTATACTGAGCTGCAGGACAGAGCTTTTATCTTGAGAAGTTGTGTCCGATGTTTAACAGACTCTGAAACAGTCGACATTTGATGTATGAAACAATAACATCAGTGTAGTAAATAATTAAAACGTATATATAAACCACACAAGTGAACAGTAATAAGCCCTTAACCCTCTTGTTGATGGTTAAGAACAGAGGATGTCTCACCTTGTTAAAGCCTATGAGACAAATTGTGATTTGTGAATATGGGCTATACAAATAAAATTTGATTGATTGATTGATAATAAAGAAAATTCAGTTTCATCTGATGAAAATCATTGACTTTAAAATCTTCAGTGCAGATAAACCAGGTAGGATGAACACAAAGTTTTCTAACTTCACTCAAGCTCCAGCAGGAGGAGGGAATGAGGGAAGAATTGGTCCGATTGCTGAACATGAGGGAACCCGACTCGTCCAGTGTAGAGCCATCTGGAACCTTGTCAGTTAAAGGAGAGAAGAATATGAAAGAGTTTTGTTTAGAGGATTGAGAAGAGGGTGAAGGACATGGGAATAGTGGACAAGAAATAAATTCCTACTGTGCCACGCGCTGCAACCCAACCTTTGACTTTGAAAGAAGGAGAAGTTGATTTGCACTTATTAACAAAGAAGGATAAAGGAATACACCAAAACCAAGTAGGTCGTTATTTCAAAGGAAGGTATCCAGAATACACCAAAATATATGCATCAAAAACACAGGAAAATAAAGTTGGAATAGCATTTAACATTCCAGAGGTGGATGTTATGTAAAGGTTAGTTACGACCTGGCAGTGTATCCGGGGAACTGACATTGAACTGGATAAGAAAAGTTAAGTATTGAGGGTTATGCTCAGATTCCAGCAGTGTCCTTGAAAGCATTCAAAATAGTCACTCAGACACAAGACATCATTTTAGAGATAGCACAATATACAAGTAATTAAGGTCATGGTGGAAGCAGGTTTACACATACAAGGAATTTGCTGAGGTGTGTTTGTGCAAATATAAATATACAAAATATAAAAATAGGAAACAAAAATTAAATATAAACATTTTTTTTTCAATTTTATATATTATTAAAATACAATAAGAAAAAGAAAAAATATACTATAAGGGTTAGGGTTAGGGTTTGTGCAAAATGTACAGTTATTGTTCTTTGTAAAGTGTCAGAGTGTCAAAGTCACAGGGACATCAGTTCGGTTAAAGGGTCCCGGGTCTTATTGATGAGGAGACGCAGTCGGGAAGAAACTGTTTCGTGGCGCCTCCTGCAAGAGGGGAGTGGCTTAAAGAATCCATGTCCAGCGTGGGAGGGGTTGGCCACAATCTTACCTGCACGTCTCAGAGTCTATGAGGGGGTTGGTGATATCCTTGAGGTTGTACAGGACAAGACGTTCAAAACACTTTATTACCACAGTCAGGGCGACAGGTCTGTAGTCATTAAGTCCTGGGCTCCCTGGTTTTTTGGGGGATAGGGATGATGGTGGAGGATTGGAAGCTGGCTGGCACCTGACATGTCTCCAGTGAGGTGCTAAAAATGTCCGGGAACGCTGGAGACAGCTGATCGGCACAGAGCTTCAGGGCGGACGGGGAGGCAGAGTCAGGTCCGGCTGCTCAGAGGGTTCATTCTCCTGAAGAGCTTGTTGACGTCACTTTCCAGGATAGAAAGGGGGAAGGGGCACTGTGGTGGGCAGATGTGAAGAGTCACAGACCCCTACTGAACTGGGGTTGGTGATGGTGTCCAGTCGGTCCCATTGTCTTTCAAAACGACAGTAGAACTCGTTCAGCTGGTGAGCCAGATGCAGGTTGTTAATGGAGTGGGGGGCAGAAACTGATGTATGAAGTCACAGCCTCTTTGTATTCATCCAGACAGTTGGTAGCAGACCTGAAGACACAGTCAGTCAGCCTCCCTGGTCCACTTCTTACATGTCCTCACAACAGGTTTGGTGGTCCATGACGTGGTCAGAGGGTCCCAGTGCAGCGCGGGGGGGCGGCGTGGTAGGCTCCACTGACTGTCGTGTAGCACTGATCCAAAGTATGGGGAAGAGCTAGAGCAGGTAAACACTTTTTGATATCTGGGGTTTTATTTGACACAAAGCCATAACCCTAACCTGGAATGTACATATAAATAAGATGGAGAAAAAATGCAAGATGGTTCTTAACGTAATGAGATGTCTGAATGGGTCTGAATGGGGAGCCAGTAGAAAAGCTTTGAGGAATATATATATAGCTTTAATTAGATCAGTGATTGTCTATGGAAGTGGGGTTTACAGGTCAGCAACAAAAACTGTGCTAAAGAAAGTAGAAATAATACAAAACCCGTCACTGAGACTCTATTGTGGGGATGTTAAGACTTCTCCAACTATAGATGTTCCAGTGGAGATGGAGAACGCTGCTGAATCGCTGATACAAACAGATAATGCTAAATTACTGGTCAAATCTTCAGGGACACAAAGAAGAAGATCACGCAGCTGGTTCCTTAGTTCCATGCTGAGTAGATCATGAGTGCATTTTAATTTCTGGGTGAACTATCCCTTTAAGATTAGGACTCACAGGATTCAGCAGATTAATGGATTTAATATCATCCATCAGCGTGAATGTGGCTCAGAGGAAACTAAGTGTGAAATATCAAGAGAAAGACAAAAGGCAGCAACTGAAGAAATGAGTTCAACCTAAAGAACCTGTTCAGCGGAGGGAAATATTAGGTTTGAATTTTTAAAAGAAACTGGATCAATGAAGAGGATTTCAAGTTTTTATGTTTATGTATTTCCACAGACGGAAACTCCAGCACAGTAGCTGGCGGTAATGCACCTGACACGTTAGGTGCCAGCCGCCATTAACAAGAAGAAGAAGGACTTCTTCGTCTTCTTCGTCTTCTTCTGACATCAGAGCGAGTCCTCGGCAGCTAACAGCTGTTAGCAGGTGATGTTCTCTGTACTTCTATTACACAACAACGCTGCGTCACAGCCACGTTACCTAAAGCCGTTGCTAGTTAGCAATGTGTGTAGCTGCTAGCTGTGTGTAGCTGTTAGCTGTGTCTAGATGCTAGCTGTGTGTAGCTGTTAGCTGTGTCTAGATGCTAGCTGTGTGTAGCTGTTAGCTGTGTGTAGCTGTTAGCTGTGTCTAGATGCTAGCTGTGTGTAGCTGTTAGCTGTGTGTAGATGCTAGCTGTGTGTAGCTGTTGGCTGTGTGTAGCTGTGTAATTTAGTGTGTGTCTCAGATGCGTGTAGCTGGTGTTAGTGTAGGTACTGTTAGCTGTGTAGATCTATTTGAGCTAAGTGGAGCTGTGTTGTTAGCTGTTGTAGCTGTGTCTAGATGAGCTACTGTGTGTGTTAGATGCTAGTACTGTGTGTCTAGACTGGCTAGCTGGTGGTGTAGATGCTAGCTGTGTGTAGATGCTAGCTGTGTGTAACTTCATTCAGTTTCTGTATCGTTCATTCGCTTGCTCAGAACTTCCACCTGAAATCGGCTGTAGACTCCTCTTCACCTCCCTCACTTCTCCACCTCCTTCACCAGGATATAAACATATCCCAATGCGGTCAAACACACCCTGAGTGTGAAGCTTCAGTTTTGATAAATTATATTGATTTATTGATTATTGTGTTGCAGAGCTTCAGTATGAGCACAGAGAAGAGATACAGAGGAGGAAAACACAGAGAAGAAGAGAAGGATGACGATGACGAGGACTTCTTCGACTGTAAGGAGACGCTGGGGCCTCCAGACCTGAGAAGGAAGGAGGAGGAGACCCAACCAGAGTCAGAAAACCATCCTGAAAAAACTGAGAGACTGATTGAAACAAGAGACAACGCAGAGAGTGAGACAGAAGGAGGACATCAGGAGGAGCAGGAAGACGGGCTGCAGGACGACGGGCTGCAGGACGACGGGCTGCAGGAAGACGGGCTGCAGGACCACGGGCTGCAGGACGACAGGCTGCAGGACTTGGACTCGGAGATGAAGGAGGAGAAGAGTCTGGATGTTGAGTTTGATGATGAATATCTGAGCGAGGTGGAGAAAGAGCTGACAGACGAGGAGAGAGAGGTAACAACTGATCATGTGACCAGAGTCTGCTCAATATCCAATAATCAGAAGTGATACTGCTGAAAATGTTGGCTTGAGTATCGGCGAGTACGTGTAACTATATCTGTGTCTCAGCTCGAAGGCTGCATCTAAAGACCCATGACGTCACAGCTGCGCGACAGGACGTTTCCATTTCGAAGGCTCCTTCACGTGTGTTCTCTCCATCCCCACGAAATTAATCAGGTGGATTCATTGCGCTTTGATTCATTGCGCTTTAACGAAGAACCATTTGGTAAAAGAGGTAATGGTCGAGGCATGTAACGTCTAATGCTCAAGTGTCACACTTCAACTTACCCGAACAGCGAACAGTACATGTGTGAAAAAACAAAGGGGCATAAAAACGGAATCATTGTGGCCAACCTCAGCTCTGTTGCCAGGCAACAGCAATAAGGCCGGGACAAGTTGGTGACACCGGTCAGAGAAATCCTCTGTAGACCAGACAGACTTCAGGGTCTATGGAGAAGGAAGTCATGTGGGGCGGGTCGACCGAGTCCTCTGAACGAGTCAGGTTAGGGCTGGGCAATTAACTGAAGATGTATCGAAAGCAACATTTATAACCTCTAACTTTGTTGGTTAATTTGGGTAAAGTCAGGTTTCCTCTCGTGTCCGTGCCGCAACACCCTGCCGCATTTCCTCCCTCCCCTGCTCTCAAATTACACATTAACAATAAACACCAACACTAATCAGAAGTTATTAGTACACGTAGGCTACAGGACATGAAGTTTACTTTGTGTTTGTTTGATTCGCTCTAAAGTTTATAAGACGCGTATTTAAACACATTGAAAACATTTTCGGCACATGCAGTTCACGCACAACATGAGACGTAACGTACAGCCAGGACGTCAGGGTTAAAGTGACCGGAATGATCCGGATTCATGATCCAACATCAGAGATTAATAAATAGATAGATGTGATCGTCAATTTGTGTGAAGCGCAAGCAGACACTTACACACACACACCTCCTGCAGACAGAGGGTGTTGAACTTCATTGTGGCAGAAGAAGAGATTTATCCAGGAACATAAATATGAATTCATCAGGTTTTTATAAAGATCAGTTCTATGTGTGAGTGATTAGCAAAGAGCAGAGGAGCTGTCATTTGTTGACCAGCACTGAGTGGTGTGCCCATTTGGAGGATGGGGGGGATATAAAATAATCGTTCATTATCTTAATCGATGTAAAAGTTAGAAATATTCATGATATTGATTTAAAGTCACAACACCCAGCCCTAATTCAGCCCCTGAACTGAGACACAGCAAACATGCCGATCCGATACATGTCTAACACGGCAGTTTTCTTTTCCCAGAAATCACTCCTCCAGAACAGCAACTCTGCCACTGGCAAGAACTTTTTGAGCAGTGAAGAAGAAGTGATTTCTGATAGTGTAGCGTTAGCCAGAGCTAGCTAACATCAGGGCGGTAGTGGGGGGTACGCGCAGTGTAAGTACCTTTTTTAAATACAAAATACTTATGTGTGTTATATGGTGGTTTACTTTGTTGTTCGATTTTTTAAAAAAGTTTGAGGTATATTCATCACGGTTGTTTACTGAGCATTGGCCCTAACCAGACCCCTACTCTCCCGCCTCCTTAGCGCACAGTGCTCGCTGCTTGCACTCTCTAAGTCCAGTGTCTCTTGTAAACAGTCTGTGGGTTAGGGTTAGGGTCCCTCCTGTATGAACGGGTCCACGTGATGCAGCAGCTCATCAAATGGGACTCAGACACACGGTGGACTTTAACAGCCATACACAGATCAGCTGTTCCTTGGATGTGAGAAGCTGTAACCAGGGCAACAGAGGGCTCTGCGCATGTTGATGATAAACACGGGTGACTTCTTCGTGCTTCTTCACAGAACGTTTAGTGTGTGGGCATGTACGCCCCCTGGAGTTTCAGAGAATACTACAACGACACAGGCCCAGTGGTTTTCATGCCATTGATGACATTAGATATTTAATGCAGTGATGAAGTTCTGTCACTTTTTCAAACATCCAGCCAAACCCCCGGCTAACATTAGAGGTTGCAAATGGTAAATGGTGTTTGCTTGTTAATCAGTTAGTCAGATTAACAACATGCCGGTGTGAAGTTTGATGAGCTCAACCTGGCTTCATTTGTAAGACTTTGTTATTCGCTGCATTGATCTGAACAATTATATAACAAACTTAATTTCCAATGATGCTGACTGGACAATAACTTTACCATATTCACAGTGAATACACTCAGTGTATGTTATTATTACACATGCATGAATGTAAAAGCAGGATTTTATATGTTTGGGTTTGGATTTAGCCTAACCCTATTCAATTCACTTCAATTTTATATATATATTGTGGAGCTGGTGTGGATTGAATCTGTGATTGGTCATATGCCGTAAACCCCGCCCCTTTAATGTGCACATGCTCCGATCTTGATGAGGAAAACCTCAGTTAACCTAACGAGTTGATTACCAGCATCATGTGACCACTTAGCCTGACTGATTGTTAAGTTAAGTTCAGCTGGATAAAGAGATCCTGGATATGTTGAACTCAGTTCATAGTACAGACCTCAGATCAGCCGATACTTAAACTCCAGGTGAGAAGACAGCGTCCACCAGTCCTGATAAATCATGTTCATTGTTGTCATGGGTTTGTTACCTGGTGGTAATATTTCCTCAATTACCACCATCCGCGTCTTTAGGCTGAAGCATCAAACTGCTGTTTGTTTTGTTTACTTCAAGTTCACACAAACAACAACAAGTCCTATTAACAGATCAGTGTGTAAAGATGCTTCAGGTGCTGCTGTAAATCTGAGTTCATCTGCTTTTTATGTTTCAGAGTCGACGACAGCAGAGTTTAATT
>CM031684.1:24879162-24891662 GCA_006182925.3 Reinhardtius hippoglossoides
AACAAGATGGAGGAAAAGAGACTTTTATTTTGTCAAGTTTTGTGAGGGAGTGTGTATAGATCAGGTCGTAGCTGTGCTGTCTCACACCTGCAGACATAGATGGCGAACACATGGTCAGAGTCACTTCCTGTGGTTCAAGTTAAAGATCGACTCTGGATTTCATTATGATGTTGTTCTTTAATCTATTTACATTGATACAATCTGGACTGAACCGGTTCTGTTTCCACATGAACCTGAAATCATCCCTGTCTGTCTCTCAGTGTTACTCTGTCTGTGTCTCTCTCCCTGTCTGTCAGTGTTGCACTGTCTGTCTCTCAGTGGAAGTCGGTCTGTCTGTGTCTCTCTCTCTGTCTGTCTCTCAGTGTTACTCCGTCTGTGTCTCTCTCCTTGTCTGTCTCTCAGTGGAACTCTGTCTGTCTGTCTCTCAGTGTTACTCTGTCTGTGTCTCTCTCCTTGTCTGTCTCTGTGTTACTCCGTCTGTGTCTCTCTCCTTGTCTGTCTCTCAGTGTTACTCTGTCTGTATCTCTCTCTCTGTCTGTCTGCTCAGTGGTTCCTGTCTGTTCCGTCTCTCTGTCTCTCCCTGTCTGTCTCTCAGTTCGTGTTACTCTCCGTCTGTGCTCTCTCTCTGTCTGTCTCTCAGTGTTACTCTGTCTGTGTCTCTCTCCCTGTCTGTCTCTCAGTGTTACTCTGTCTGTGTCTCTCTCCCTGTCTGTCTCTCAGTGTTACTCTGTCTGTATCTCTCTCTCTGTCTGTCTCTCAGTGGAAGCCTGTCTGTCCGTCTCTCTCCCTGTCTGTCTCTCAGTGTTACTCCGTCTGTGTCTCTCTCCTTGTCTGTCTCAGTGGAACTCTGTCTGTCTGTCTCTCTCCCTGTCTGTCTCTCAGTGGAACTCTGTCTGTCTCTCTCCCTGTCTGTCTCTCAGTGTTACTCTGTCTGTCTCTCAGTGTTACTCCGTCTGTGTCTCTCTCCCTGTCTGTCTCTCAGTGTTACTCCGTCTGTGTCTCTCCCTTGTCTGTCTCTCAGTGTTACTCTGTCTGTCTGTCTCTCAGTGGAACTCTGTCTGTCCGTCTCTCAGTGGAAGCCTGTCTGTGTCTCTCTCCCCGTCTGTCTCTCAGTGGAACACTGTCTGTCTCCAGCGTTTGTCAGGTGTGAACGGCCACAGACAGTCACTGATGGCAGAGGTGAAAGGTCGCGGCTCCACGTTCAGATTCAGCAGCTGAAGACGAGAACAGTTAGACGACTGTTGATTGGACGAAGAGCTGAGGAGGAGGCGGGCTGCTCTGTCAGCTGCGCACACACACACACACACACACACACACACACACACACACACACACACACACACACCAGAAGTTCTTAAAACTACTACTCTTGCAAACACTTGTAAACTAATGTAATAATGTTGAAATCAACTTCATCAATAAACATATTTACAGGAATCAGGTGATTGGACGGCAGCTGGAAGGCCTGAGCGATGGCCACGCCCATCTCATATTTGGTCATCTGCTCGTTAGACGAGAAGTGAAAGATGCCTCGGAGAGACGGGTCCTAAAAGACAGACAGGCGGTGAGACAGACGGGTCCTGAAAGTTACACATCTGTCCTTCTCTGACAGTCACCTGTCTTGCTCTCTCGGACAGCTTCCTGCAGACGGCGGCGACGTCTCGGGCGTCGGTGGGGAACCTCTGCAGGCAGTGATCCAGGGTGCAGCTCTCTGTCACCTCCTGAACTTTGACCCACAGCGACGTGACGGCGCTCTCCATCACTGACTCCACCTCCCCGAACAGAACAGGCACCCTGAGCACCACCGCACCTGAGAGACAGACAGGTGAGGAGAGGGAGAAAAGCAGGTATGGAGAGACAGACAGGTGAGGACAGGTGAGGACAGGTCAGACAGACAGACAGACAGACCAGTACCTGGACAGTGCCTCAGTGTCTCTCTCTCTCCCTCCAGTTTTGTTCGTCCGTAGACGTTAAGCGGGTTCGGGACGTCGTCTTCTCCGTACGGAGGATTCCGTCCGTCAAACACGTAGTCGCTGCTGATGTAGAGGAAGAACGCTCCACACGCAGCTGCACACACGTCATACACGTTCAAAATACGTCATGTTCGACACACATGTCATCGCTTACACATGACAGTGTTGTGCGATCGCTGACCTGCCTCCTTGGCGAGCATGCTCGTGGCGTTTACGTTGAGGTTAACAGCTGCATCTGTGTGTCTCTCTACCACATCTGGACGTCTCTCTGCGGCACAGTGGACGATCACATCAGGCTGAGAGAGAGACAGTTCAAATTAAATAAGTGCATACAGACAGACAGGTGCAGACAGACAGGTACTCATGTGTTCACCTTGTATTTGTGCAGGAGTCGTCTGATGGCGTCCTCGTCCGTGAGGTCACAGCGGAGGATGCGGGGCCTGGCTCTCCTGTATCCAGTCCCAATGACAAACCAGCTGTTGTTCTCAAACTCTCTGCACACGGCTCGACCTAACAGACCCGTTGCACCGGTAACCAGAACCTTCAGATCCGGGGCCGCCATGTCCTCCTGCAACACACAGTACCCCGTTAATACTACATTGGTACTACTGTCAATCCAAACACTTCCTGGATTCATGACGTCACAAACTGAGTCTGACACTAGAACAGGACATGAGAAGAAACAGTTTGTAACTTCATGTTTAAAGTATTTATACATAATGTCTGATGGAGATAAAGGAGCAGACACATGAACGGAGGAGTTCCTGTCAGTGATGGTAGAAGATGTCAGGAGACATATTGTGTATCAAGAAGTCTTGTTGTGATCTTAGTCCTCGATCCGGATCCACCATCATGAGCTGGAGCCACCATCTGGATCCACCATCAGGATCTGGATCCACCATCAGGATTTAGATCCCCCGTGTGGATCCACCATCAGGATCCGGATGTTTGGTGTCATTTTGACAGACGGACTCAAACAGCCTCTCACTCGTCTAAAGTCAGTTTTATGACTGAATATTTCTGATGCCCTAGTTTGTTGGTTTTTTGAGCCGCATGAGACAAATCTGTGAGTTGTGGCGGTTAAACATGACAAGTTCATTTCTACATTTTAATATGACCATGCAATGAATTTTTTTTTTTTACAGAAAAGTATTAATACTAAATCAAACGTTAAAAATGTACCACCAGTCGGCGTTGTTGTAGTACGTCATAATCCTGCGAGAATGACGTAACTAATGGCGCAGAGAATAATGTTTAATAATTGTTTTCACAACAACCTTCGATAATCACGTATTTTCACCTAATTTCATGTCGCATCTTTGAAGAAACACGATGTAAGTGAACCAGCGTATTTCTCCTCTAATGACGACGTTTTCACACAGACTCGTAACCTGGAGCTGTGAACTTTGATTTATATGTGAAATAATGTCGAGCATCCAAACTTTTTAATTTCCACTGGATTAATGTTAAACATCATAGTACTTTATACTATATAATAAATCCAGAGGGAAAGTGAGAAAACGTGTCCTTACCTGGAAATGTAATTCTCCTGCTTTAGCACAGATGCTATTTATATTATATATATATATATATATTACAGGTTTGTCACTTTAGTAACTACAACCAAAAGCGTTGGTTTATTTTAGATCTTAACGATGTTATACCAACAACATCCCGGAAAGACCTTTGGTCGCGTCTGTTTACATCGGCGACTGCTGATGACGTAAGTTTCTCAAGACGACTCCTGATGACGTAAAGGCTTCTTGAGGCGCTGTCCCAATTCGTAGATTTAAAAATATATATTGTGAAATAGGGTTAGGGTTAGCCCTATTTCACAATATATATTTTGAAAGGGTTTCTTTTGTTGTTGTTATTGGTTTGGTGTATTGCTGCTGTCACTGTTTAGAAACGGGGACGTTGTTGGGGAGGAGGTATGTAAGCTATTGTATTTAGTGGCTTTATTATGGAAGGTTGGTGTGTACTTCCGGTTATCAGCAGGGTGTTGGTTGGGACTCTTGTTTTGAAGGGTTAAACGGGTGTGTAGTTCCGGTTATCAGCAGGGTGTTGGTTGGGACTCTTGTTTTGAAGGGTTAAACGGGTGTGTAGTTCCGGTTATCAGCAGGGTGTTGGTTGGGACTCTTGTTTTGAAGGGTTAAACGGGTGTGTAGTTCCTGTTATCAGCAGGGTGTTGGTTGGGACTCTTGTTTTGAAGAGGTTGGTGTGTAGTTCCTGTTATGAGCAGGGTGTTGGTTGGGACTCTTGTTTTGAAGGGTTAAACGGGTGTGTAGTTCCTGTTATCAGCAGGGTGTTGGTTGGGACTCTTGTTTTGAAGAGGTTGGTGTGTAGTTCCGGTTATCAGCAGGGTGTTGGTTGGGACTCTTGTTTTGAAGGGTTAAACGGGTGTGTAGTTCCGGTTATCAGCAGGGTGTTGGTTGGGACTCTTGTTTTGAAGGGTTAAACGGGTGTGTAGTTCCGGTTATCAGCAGGGTGTTGGTTGGGACTCTTGTTTTGAAGGGTTAAACGGGTGTGTAGTTCCGGTTATCAGCAGGGTGTTGGTTGGGACTCTTGTTTTGAAGGGTTAAACGGGTGTGTAGTTCCGGTTATCAGCAGGGTGTTGGTTGGGACTCTTGTTTTGAAGGGTTAAACGGGTGTGTTGTCCCGATTCAATAACCTCTCGTGTCCTTTTTCGGCTGATGCCTTAAAGTATCAGAGAACACGCTCGGCCGCATTATGATCATTTAGACCAGAGACTGTATACACAGATTTAAAGTGATGACGTCGTGACACTGCTCACCCGGAAGCAGTCCTCATACCGCCCCCGGAAACAAGTGACAGCGCGCGGGGATTCGATGTTAGAAGCAGCTCGCGCGCGGCGCTCAGTTTCCCTCCTCGCGGAGAACAAAGATCGATCATCACGGATCAATAACCGATATCAGATCAAACATGGCGACACCACCGAAGAGGTCGTGTCGTGTTCCCGCCAGTCCGACGCTGAGTGACAGCTTCTGGCGCAAAGAGAAGAAAATCTCCATCGAGGGAAACATCGGTGAGTTCCTCCGGTCTGTGTGTGTGTTTAACCCCGGGAACATGACGCTTCTCCGGCGGAGCTCCGGCGGAACTCCGCTCCTCTGAGGACCGAAGTTAATCTGAGACTGCTCTGTCTGTCTGTCTGTCTGTCTGTCTCTGTCTGTCTGTCTCTGTCTCTCTCTGTGTCTCTCTCTTTCTCTCTTTCTCTCTGTCTGTCTGTCTGTCTGTCTTGTCTCACTGGGTCTCACTTGTCTGTCTGTCTCTCTCTCTCTCTCTGTGTCTCTCTCTTTCTCTCTCTCTGTCTGTCTGTCTCTGTCTCACCTGTCTGTCTCACCTGTCTGTGTCTCTCTCTCTCTGTGTCTCACTTGTCTGTCTGTCTTTGTCTCTCTCTCACTCACTCACTCACTCACTCGTCTGTCTGTCTCTCTCTCTGTCTCTCTCTCTCTCTGTCTCACTTGTCTGTCTGTCTCACCTCTCTCTCACTCACTCACTCACTCACTCACTCGTCTGTCTGTCTGTCTGTCTCACTCGTCTGTCTGTCTGTCTCACTCACCTGTCTGTGTCTCTCTCTGTGTCTCGTCTGTCTGTCTGTCTCACCTCTCTCTCTCTCACTCACTCACTCGTCTGTCCTGTCTGTCTGTCTGTCTGTCTCACTCACCTGTCTGTCTGTCTGTCTCACTCACCTGTCTGTCTGTCTCACTCACCTGTCTGTCTGTCTCACTCACCTGTCTGTCTGTCTGTCTCACTCACCTGTCTGTCTCTCTGTCTGTCTCACTCACCTGTCTGTCTGTGTGGTTCTCAGCTGCAGGAAAGTCTACGTTTGTGCGTCTCCTCCAGGGGGCGTCAGAGGACTGGGAGGTGATTCCTGAGCCGATTGGAAAATGGTGCAACGTGCAGAACGAGAGCGACGACGTTTACCAGGTGAGCACAGTGATGATGTCATCGCACTCCCTGTCCTTTCACTATAAAGTGCTGACGACTTCCTGTGTGTTCAGGAGCTGAGCTCGTCTCAGAAGAGCGGAGGAAACCTTCTGCAGATGTTGTACGATAAACCGAGCCGCTGGTCCTACACCTTCCAGGTGAGCTCCAGCCCCCCCCCCCCCAGCCACAATCAACGCAACAATATTAACAATAATAAGAACCATATTCATTATGATAAATAGATGTACCTCTCCACCCGTCTGTCTCTCTCTCCCCCTGTCTGTCTCTCAGAGTTATGCATGTCTCAGCAGAGTTCGTTCTCAGCTTCAGTCGCCGTCAATCAAACTTCAACAAAGTGAAAAACCGGTTCAGTTCTACGAGCGCTCTGTCTACTCTGACAGGTAATAGATTACTACAGGTAACTGATTACTACGGGTAACTGATTACTACAGGAAACTGATTACTACAGGTAACTGATTACTACAGGAAACTGATTACTACAGGAAACTGATTACTACGGGTAATAGATTACTACAGGTAACTGATTACTACAGGTAACTGATTACTACAGGTAACTGATTACTACAGGTAACTGATTACTACAGGAAACTGATTACTACAGGTAACTGATTACTACGGGTAACTGATTACTACAGGAAACTGATTACTACAGGTAACTGATTACTACAGGAAACTGATTACTACAGGAAACTGATTACTACGGGTAATAGATTACTACAGGTAACTGATTACTACGGGTAACTGATTACTACAGGAAACTGATTACTACAGGTAACTGATTACTACAGGTAACTGATTACTACAGGAAACTGATTACTACAGGTAACTGATTACTACAGGAAACTGATTACTACAGGTAACTGATTACTACAGGAAACTGATTACTACAGGAAACTGATTACTACGGGTAATAGATTACTACAGGAAACTGATTACTACAGGTAACTGATTACTACGGGTAATAGATTACTACAGGTAACTGATTACTACAGGTAACTGATTACTACAGGTAACTGATTACTACAGGTAACTGATTACTACAGGTAATAGATTACTACAGGAAACTGATTACTACAGGTAACTGATTACTACAGGAAACTGATTACTACAGGTAACTGATTACTACAGGTAACTGATTACTACAGGTAACTGATTACTACAGGTAACTGATTACTACAGGAAACTGATTACTACAGGAAACTGATTACTACAGGAAACTGATTACTACAGGTAACTGATTACTACAGAACTGATTATACGGAATGATTACTACAGGTAACTGATTACTACAGGAAACTGATTACTACAGGAAACTGATTACTACAGGAAACTGATTACTACAGGAAACTGATTACTACAGGAAACTGATTACTACAGGTAACTGATTACTACAGGTAATAGATTACTACAGGAAACTGATTACTACAGGTAACTGATTACTACAGGTAACTGATTACTACAGGTAACTGATTACTACAGGTAACTGATTACTACAGGAACTGATATACGATGATTACTACAGGTAACTGATTACTACAGGAAACTGATTACTACAGGTAACTGATTACTACAGGAAACTGATTACTACAGGTAACTGATTACTACAGGAAACTGATTACTACAGGAAACTGATTACTACAGGTAACTGATTACTACAGGTAATGGATTACTCTGTGTACAGGTACGTGTTTGCATCAAACCTGTTTGAGTGTGGAAACCTGTCGGACACTGAGTGGAGTGTGTATCAGGACTGGCACACCTGGTTACTGAAGCAGTTCGCACCTGAGATCCACCTGGACGCCATCATCTACCTGAGAGCACAGCCACAGGTGCTAATGCTACTTCTGCTACTACTATAAGTGTATATTTCAGAGCTGTCTTCAGGGTCCTGAGTATTCGTCTGTATATTTCAGCGCTGTATGCAGAGGTTGCTCCAGCGGGGCCGTGAGGAGGAGGCGGGACTTCCTCTTGAGTATCTGGAGCAGCTTCACCTCAAACACGAGGCGTGGCTTCACCACAGGAGCCTCAGGTAACTCCACACCAATGACACTCCTACTCTCACCTTACCAATGCAAATCCAAATAAGATCTATCAATCAACCACGGTTTGATCTGCATAGCTCGGACTGTCAATGTGACGTCCAATCAGATCAGATTCAGGGTGGGTCTGATGGAAACGTGTGTGTTCAGGTTGGACTTTGATTATCTGAACGATCTTCCTGTTCTGACTCTGGATGTTGACGACGATTTCAAGAATGATCGAATCAAACAGGAAGTCCTCATCGACAAGGTTTGTTTAAATTTTGTTGTATATCTTTCTGCTGAAACTTTTTTTATTTGTAACTCGAGTGTGTTTCGTGCTGCAGGTCAGAGACTTCCTCACCACGCTGTAGAACCATCCACCAATCACAGCTCAGGATGTGAGCAGCTGCCTAACCCTTCACTCCAAGTGGTTTTTTTAAGAACTCGATTAGTTTTCGTCTTTTTCTTCAGATTTGTACAGATTTATTTTTATAGTGTGTGTGTGTGTGTGTGTGTGTGTGTGTGTGTGTGTGTGTGTGTGTGTGTGTGTGTGTGTGTGTGTGTGTGTGTGTGTGTGTGTGTGTGTGTGTGTGTGTGTGTGTGTGTGTGTGTGTGTTCATATATTAGTGTGTGTTTGAGTAATCATGACGATGCATTCAGGTGAATAAAGATGTCACACTGGTTTCACTTTTCATTTCATACTTTATTTTAAAAGTTTACAACTACAGTGACAGAATACTACAACACACAGAGTATTACAGTTAAACAGAGTAATACCTAAATGTCAAAAGCCTGATAGAGCTTCTCCAGAGTTTGTGTTTCACAGCTGAACAACACAGCATCAGGTTTTCTGCACAGACTCGTTCACACAGCATCAGATCCTCCTCATGGTTCAGGTGGGGGGGGGCAGCCGGGTGCAGCAGACAGACAGGAAGTGACCTGTTACCTCTGCTGCAGAGGTCACCTGAACTATATTTATGATTTGTTTAACTGAGGTTAACTTAGTTTAACCTCGGTTAACAAGTCACCAGAGTTACAAGATCTTTTACACACACAGACACACACACACAGCTGTTTTCCTTGTTAATGAATATTTGTGTGGACTCTACAGGTTGAACTTGAACTCTACGAACACTAGACAAGTGTACAATCTACACATGGCCACATCTACACGTGTCCAACATGCTTCTAATGGGTGTTGAGGAGAGAGACATTTCAAGTCTGAACATTCATCAACTTCTTTTGTTTTTAAGTCAGAAGATGTGTCCTCTCTGTCCTCTAGGGGGCGCAGTGCCCAGGTGAACTGTCTTTCAGCTCTTTTTCCTCTGACCTTGTTCTGTCCAACGTTTGTCCACGACAGTCGCACAGACATGTGACGCTTGAATAAAACAGGTTCATTCATCTGCTCATGTTTAGTCAGAACCTTTTCATCTTGAGTCTGAGATTCAGTCAAACTAACGCAGGACATCTCAACAGAGACAAACAAAATGTATGAGACAAAGTAGACGGACGACACAAAGAAGATGGACAAAACAAATTAGGTTGTCAACACATCTGTATAAGCAACATTAGAAAATATATTGTCAACAAGCATTAATCAGTGAGAAATGGCAGAACATCACCCAACTCGTTGCCTCCTTCCAATAGAATCTGTCGTCAGAAAAAAAGGTGGACATAAAAGATACTTGCAGTGTCACTAAGGACTTTTCTTCTACTTGGTTTTCCAAATTTTGTTATTGTTAAAATAGTCAAACATTTGTAATTGGTTTCATTAGTCTCGTGCTTTTGCTTAAAAACAAATTAAATTGTATTGAATGTACAGTTTTTGGGCTATAATTAACATTTCAGGGGTGTCACAGCTTTGTGTACTGTATTTGATAAATAATAATAATAAAGTCCTGTGTTGGGTTAATTACCTATATTGTCCTCTATGCTGCTTACCCTGCCTACCCCAACCTACTGCTGCCTTGTTTCTGTTGCACTGCACCTTTTTGTGTTTTGACGGATGAGACAAGTTCCTCTTCCCCATCTTCAGTGAATCAGATCCAGCTCTGAGGAATATTGCTACTTTTTACCTGTTACAAATATTGTATTTGTATGACGCTCAATTTTATTTAAGTTCAAATAATAACTACCTTTAAAATGTTTGCTCAACTTTAAGGACTCCTGCCTCAGCAAGTCTTTGATTTATTTATTCTCTTTTAAACTGCAGCTTATTCAAAACGCTGCTGCCCGAGTCCTCAAACAAAGAAAGAAACACACGTGTAACACAAAAGCAGATTTAAACTCTCTACAATAGTAAAGTATAAACAGTTATCTTCATTATCCACAAAAAAAAGTTATGCCAAGCATACAATTGTAGAAGTTAACACTAGCCACCTAGTAAACAACAAATAGCCTCCCCGCATGTGTAGCATTTGGTTATTTGTGTGATTTAGTCACTTATTGATAACAGGAGATATTTTAAATGTGCAAACATGCAAGACCCATGCATTCAAACTTTTTTCGAATAATGCAAATCAGTCACTTACTGCTGTCACGAGAGTGTCAACTGCGCCGTAAATCAGTCCTTTGTTATTTCCTGACCTGAGAGCGGAGCCGGCACCGGACCCCACAGTCGAGTTCTGCAGGAAACTGCAGCCGGTCATCCAATTCACTAGGTGGCGCTGTCACAAAAAACATCGCCTAGAATTGTGGTCCTGAAACTGCAGCCTCCAGTATTGCAGGAACATATTATTGACCCCAAGTAGAAAGCAGCAAAGGGTCTGAGACAAAGTAGTATTTGTACATCTTTAAAACTATAACTAGACAAAGTAGTATTTGGGTGGAATAAACCTTTACAACTCGGCTCCTCTGGTATATCAGGTTATTACGAGCGGGATGCTCAGTGCGTTGTGAACAAGCGTGCCAACACGAGAAGGCGTGGTTTACGCTGGCTCAGCCAATCACGGCAGCTTGTCGAAAGCGCCTACCTACGGACAAGACAAATTAAACAAAAAGACAGACAAGATGGACGAGACAAACCAGAAGAATGAGACAAACAGGACGGACAAGACGGTGTCCTCATAGTCTTCATTCCCTTTGGCCTCATGCCTTAAAGATACAGCGACATTTCAATCATTGATGATCAACAACTGGGAGAATCATGATTGGCTGTTTTTACAGTGTGTGATTGGACGATGGAGACGAGCATGACATGAGGTGAAGACGACGAAGGGCAGAAGGTCGATCGTTCATCTGAACTCGTTAATGTTTCATAAACTGAAGTTATTTTTTATCCCCAAGAGCGAGTCGAGTGGAACCTGAACTCAGTGGAACCCTGTAACCCCGCCTCTTAACCTGGAAGTGATTATTAACCCCACCCATTCAACAGGAACTGATCTTATTTAGAACAATGGTTACAAGTACAAACCATAAACATATATTTACATATCAAAGTTTAAAGTATGAAGGAGTGAACAACAACAACCACAAATAAAACCCCAAAATAAATCATTCAATCAGCATGAAGTCAGTCTGTGGTGCATTGAAGACATTTAGCAAATTTTTAATTCTAACCCTAACCCTTCCATCTGTTGACTTTTCAATAATTACACCTGTGAATAAAGTGTTTACCGAACGCAATCTGGTTATAAATTAAAAAGTCCTGTATAAGTTTAATCAACATCCTCTTCAGAGGACGTTTCCGTTTCTGATCAGACTGAACGAAAACATGTTCCACAGTCTCGATGTCCCTCTCAAAGAAATCCCGTGAGTTTAATTGAATCTTTTGCTTTAGGTACGATCAGATAAGGTCCTCACTATAACCCAGAAGAACATGTTTTATCTTCCTCTCAGTGTTGTGTCGAGTGGCCTCGTTTCTGAAACAGTGTTTGAGTCAAATACTGACGTGTCACTGTCTTGATGGGAACTGGAATATCTACACTTTTACATTCTTTGACTGCGTCACACAAATCGTTGTTTAGGAGGTGGTTATTAACTCCGCCCCTCCAACAGGAAGTTATTGATTATTCAAACTGTTTTACATGAACCTCAGAATTGTAGCATCATGATGACAGAACGCCATCATCCGTCCCATCAGGCCTTTTACTCATGTCACCTGCATCTGTGCGTCCAGTTCGTCGTCCCGCTGTTGCCGTCACGTCGTCTGGTGTGAGCCCGCTGAGTCGTTTGTTGACTCAGATTCAGTCGCACAAATTCCAAGACACAAACTCAGCAAGGAGCTGGAACACGAAAACAACCCGAGTGGAAGAGTTTTCAACCAATCACTGAGCTCTGGTGGAAAGACCTGGGGAGAGAGAGAGAGAGGAGAGAGAGAGAGAGACATTAAGTTCAACCATTAACTGAACACTGAATGAGTAGAGCCAAGAAAAACAAAAAGAGAGAGAGACAGATGGTCAATCAGGTTACAAGGTCTCCTCTCGTCCACTGCAGTCACTCATTACTGTCCAATCATCTGCTTTCTGCTGCTCCACTCGTCCGTCAGTTCTGTTCATCACTCTCAGTCGTCCACTCGTCCGTCAGACTGTAAGTATGT